>DVXP01000088.1:0-29787 GCA_018235645.1 Junonia grisea | reverse complement strand
TTTTAAAAGACCTATCCAACGATACCCCACACCATGGGAAAAATTAGAAAAAAAATTGTTGGTCTCACTTTACATATCATCTCACCTAACAAAAATTATTTTTCAAGATTTTATTGTGCGACTTTCTCGGCGTTGTTCATATGTATACTCATGCCGAATTCCAGCTTTCTAGTTTTAAGGACCTCGAGCAAAGCCGTGGACAGACAGACAGACAGACGGACATGGTAAAAAGATGGTAAAAATTTGCATTATAAGTAATACTCATATGTGATGTAGTATAGCAATTAGCAATACTTGTACTTAATATTCCAAAAAAAGTAGACAAAAAGTTAAATAAAGGGACTTCTTGATATCGACAATGAGAAGTACTAATATAATTATACATATAACATTTAGACTCATTTAATCTATTTATTTACTTACATTTAGGTACTCGTAATTGATAAAATTGTTCAAATGTTTCAAAAATTTTAGAAAAACTAAACGTTCATCAAATTAACAACGATATAATTATGACGTAAGTATACAACTTATAAATAAATCACGATTTATGTCTTAAAAACTTTATTTCTTATTGACATTCAAAGTCTCGATGTCAGATTCATGAATTCAAATGTTTAAGATATTATTTCAAATTACAGCATACATCCAAAGTACCTACG
Source organism: Junonia grisea (assembly GCA_018235645.1). Classification (NCBI taxonomy): domain Eukaryota; kingdom Metazoa; phylum Arthropoda; class Insecta; order Lepidoptera; family Nymphalidae; genus Junonia; species Junonia grisea. The sequence continues at coordinate 29,125 of DVXP01000088.1, read as the reverse complement.
TAATGTTCTAATTAATTTGTTGTATTTTTAAAATACTAGATTAAAAGGAAATTAAAACGTCGGGGGTTTTCTTTTTTTCTAAATCGCCGAAATACTCGAAAACGGCGCGGCCGATTTTGACAATTCTTTTCTGTTTCTAAGTAGGTATATTTAACGAGTTTGGTTCGATTAATTTAAAGCGATTGCTAACTGCTACGTACCTAATTGACGTTTGTCAACATACATATTATGTTGAAGTGTAGCGATGGTAAAATCATGAGAATTCCTTAACGATTATTGGCCCTACATCAGGAAAAACGATATTTTCTTAATGGTGGTGAGCAGTTGACTATTATAACTTAGGAAAAGCTAATGATATTAGTTTAAAAAAAATTAACAAACTTTATTTCAATACTTAATATTTCTTAAGTTTTAAAAACTTCTCATAAACAAAATAAACAACTTTTTTCAAAATTAATCAGGTTATCTTCTTGAGTATGTAGGTATCTAACAAGAGTTCCAGGAAGACAAATAGGTATACTTTATTTAAATAATATAAACTCTTATCAGTTCTTTTATATTACAGAAATGAGTATACGAAAAAGTCGTTACTTTAAAATCGCATACATAACTATTTGAATATCGAGATAAAAAATCTTCGCAATTTTAAGTGTTCAGATGTTACAAGATTTTTTTCAAAGTTTTTAAATATCATTACCTATATGAAAAAAAAAGTAAAAAGTAAACTAGAAAAGTTTGTTGATTAGAATAAGTTTACTCAAATTTCGTCTATTTGATATAGATTGTTTTATATCTTTGTCATTATCAGTTTATCAGTGTATTGAGTTTAATAAACTGTTTTTTTTTTCAAATAATAACACCACAATCACATTATATAATCAATTCAAATTGAGTCACCATTGTTTGTATTTAATAAGTAGGTTTAGAACGTGCATAAACTGAATTGATAGTTCTCGGAAAACTTATTTCCAAGAGAAATAGCTACGTGATACAAAATGTTTTATGGTCATCTCGATATTTTCCATTTGCTGTTTGTGTAACCGATTATATCTATTTAAATCAATTGCACTTTAGTTACGTCCTCCTACAGATAAATATACGTAGATACAGTTGGTGTACACTGTACAATAAATTGAACATGTTAAATATACATTACAATACATTTCTTGTACAACAAGGAAAAATTAAGATTTCTAATTTATATTTTAAAGATACATTTTTTGTAGTGACCGGCCAAAGGTTTGCTTTTATTTTCGATTTCGGTCAGATTGAGCTCCAGGTACTTACTTCGGATTCATATTTTTAATAAGTTAAGTTTAAATTGTTTTTTTGGAAGCCCCAGTTACATGATACGCAACGCCAAGCAAGCATTTATATAGAAATTAAAATTAAAAAAATATAGACTGAGAAAATAAACTACGTACCTACCTTATTCATTTAATTTGTACATTTATTCCGTGGTTGTAAGACTTTTCTATTATATCCCTGCAAACTGTTTTAAAACATGTCTACATTTTAACTATCTTTTGTTCAAGACCATCTACTGTTGGTAGTACCTTAAGCGTATCAATATCAGTGCTGTTTATAAAACTAAACATATAAACAATCTAACCAAGTTTAAATCGTCAGTGATTCTAAACTATGTTTATGAAAAACCTAAAATCGAATCAAACACCGTGTCACTTTTTAAAGTCAACCACAAACTTGATCCAAATAGCTAGTGTCTGAAAGGTACAAACCAACATACATACATAAATAGGTTGATGAACACAATACCATCTTTTGCGTCGCGCTGTCAGATAAAAATGATAAAACGTAAAATTAGTCATCGAAATCTTATTTTGGATGCACAGTAGTAAACTGGTTTTCAAAAGACGGCATTTTTATTTAAAATGAATAGATCAAAATTGTATTGATGTTAAAAAAGAACAATATGATAATTTTTATGACATTGAGACATTGATTTGATTGAATCCTGACTGAGATTTTGTGATATATTGATAATTTGTGAGTTTTGTGAAATAATGTAAGTATAAAATAAATAATTTAATAGATATAAGAGGTTTTTATCGCAGCGTTGTTCCTAAAAGGTTAAAATTCAAGCCAATTAATAACGGCTGCCCTTTCTCAATATTTTAATGAGGGAAAACCTTTGCAAGAATCGTATACCCATATTGTAGTATTCCTTAGTAACTTTTTTATCTCCTTATTATTTTTTTCTTCCATTACAATTTAAAACTATATGTAGCAATTCTTTTACGAGTGTTCTTTTCAAATGTACAACTAATTGTAACCTACAAATGTATGAAAATACAAAAAAAGCCGATGTTATTTAAGGATAGGTAATCTAAAATTCTAATTATGGGAGAATTATTGAAATCGGTCCAGTAGTTTTATAGGTACATAATTCATTTCACACAAATCCATTATCTTAGATAAATAACTCGCGACAGAAAAATTCACCCAGTTAATTTTAAGGCTAAATTTATGATGAAGAACAAGGGTATAGTGTATAGGTTTACAGGGTGTCCCAGAAAGTATGGATGAAATCGAACAGTGGTGAAGAGGAGGTCAATTGCCATCTTCTGACCCCAAAACTTGTAATCCGATTTTTGTAATTTAAAAGTTATATCGATTTTAGTATTTTTTCAAAATCTGGCATAGAGTTTTACAAAAATGTTAATTAAAAAAGACTGTGAAGGTTACAGCCTCTTTTTTTTAGAAACCTCAACAAATAGCTTGTCTATCCTTGAGTGCTTCTTTTTGTTGGCTAACAAATGTGTATCAATAAATACAATAACAAATAGACCGAGTTTTCTGTTTTATATGAAAAGCTGACGATTTTCAAATGAGTGCTACGGAAAAAAATCATACCAAAAAAAATGACCACGTATTACAAAAACTTACTTTTTTAATACAGAACTTTGTGGGGTTTTACTTATTTTCTTGTTGTTATTAATTTAGGAGTTTATTTAAAGATACAAAGGGCGTAGTTTTGATTAATTCATACCGTTTGGTATTCAAGCTTGTGGAATAATTAAGTAACCTATTCAGTCTTAAATTATTATGTCAGTCCCGGAGTAAATGAACACGAATACATTAAAAAAATCAATAATTTTGCACAAAAAAACCAACATAACATACAATAACGAGGGCCCAAAATTTTTAACATTACACTATGTTTTAAATTCTGTATCTATTTGACCCGTATGTTTGTGTTTGTACATTTGTAATGTTGTTAAAACATATTGATCTGATTTTAAAATATCATTATTTATTGCCCATTATTTTTAAGCCTCTGGAATATTTTTAGCAATCTTTTCATCTCGATTTGTTATGATATGTTAATTTTTGTGCTCAAGTTACCAAAATTAAATTAATTAAAATTAAGTAAAAGGATATTGATCAGTGCGTTTTACGTTTTAATTGACAATCAATATTAAAAATGTAAATATTTAATTAAAACGGCAATATTTATTGCAGTAATAAATCTTAAGAGATGTGAAGTGACGTGATGAAGATGCTGCTTTAATTAAGTAATTAAGAAAAGGCTCTTGAGAAAACTTAATGGGTTGATATTCTTCCGTGACATTGTTGCCTTATTTGTAGATTAATTATGATAAATATATAAAGGAAACACACTATATGTTTATGTCATATAAATTATGTATATCATGTCTGTTAATTAAATTACTTTTAAAGACGCGACATTTCTCGCGTAGTTTAGATTTGTTTTCTAATTGCTGTTATTGATATCCCATGCTATAAAAAAGATAAAATCAAAGTTTAACAAAATCATTCTAGAATTGTTTTATTGTGTTTCGTATAAATTAATAACAATAATAATTTAATTAAAAAATAAACAAATATTGTAAATAAATGTAGTCAAAACTTACGTAAAAAGTCTTCCTCTGTCCTTACATGATGTACAGCAACGATGAATGCGAATATAAATAAATAGTTCATTTTAGTATTATATTTAAAACCAGGAAGCGAAGTTATAATCTGTTTTTGACAAGAGCTCAGCAGCTACTGCGCCGGAGTGAGTATCGTGGTTCATATTTATGGTACTCATGGTCAGAGCCGTGTGCCTTGGCAGGACTGAAGAGCTAATTCTACATATTTTTCCTGTTGTTTTTTTAAGTGCAAATTTTTAAACAATAATCTTAAACGCTGAGGTTAGGGCAGTCATTACCGTTTAACCTTACGTGTCAACAAAATTACAAGAACTAAAATTCTCACATTAGAATTTACATGTGTATTGTTTTTTTCCTATAAGAAATTATATTAAAATTATTTACACTTTAGTCATAAAAAACAAAGATTTAAAGTTATCAATAATTAAAAAAAAATAGGCTTAAACATTTTGTAGCTCCTAAAATTTAGCTAAAGCATACGTTTTAGATTTAATGATGTATTGTAAATATATTTGCGGCATCCTGTGTTATTTTGCAAGAATTATGAGAACGATGGCTATTTAATCTATTTAACATAATAAATTCGGCATTCGGTATGATAGGTATGAATAGGAAACAATTACAAGTTTGCGAATATTTCGTGGCTCGTTATTTTCACTACCTATGTCATGAGATTAGGTATAAGATTTTTAACTGGATATGTCTCGTATTCAACAATTTATGAAATAAATAAAATCGGCCCGCAGCTGGCCCCCTCATGTCGACTTCCATAGTAGTTCACGACGCGGGCTTCCGAAAACCTGGTTCAAGAAGTTAACTCGTGTTTTTACAAGTACTATGTTTATCTTAGCAATTTTAAACTGCATTTGGTCTAATTTTTTATTTTTACTTTGATTTTTACGGAATATTACTTATAAAAACAGACGCTATGCTGGTATTTAATTTACGAACTATCCAACGATATCCGACACTAAGTATGGCATAGTTGAGAAAAAATTGTCCTTAATTCACCCACGTAGGAGATATACTATTATATTATAGTAGGAGATATATGTATATTTATCGCGATGTTATTCTATCACTTTATTTATTTATTATTATTATCTAGGTTTACTAATAAAGAATTAATGTTTAACTGTATTGTTTTGGATATTTTAATTAAGACGCGGAGAGACAGACAGACGGATATGGCAAAGTATAAGGATTCCGTTCTGAACATAGAACTCTACAAAGCGTAACACTATTGTTGTAAGTATTCATCCATATATAGCCAATGATGTCGTATAATTTCAACAAAATACAAACTAAAAAAGCTTAAAGAGACAACATTAAAATATATTTAATGAAAGTAAACATAAAGGTAAATATTTCCTATAATAATTTGAAGTCGGTGGCAAATAAATACGAAATGACGTATAAGAACCCTTTCCTTTTATAGTCCGATTAGATAGAAAGGTAAAAGTAGCTGCAGGTCACGGTTACGTTTCCTAAAAGGATAGCTAAGGCGACAAAAATAGCTATGTTGTTAGCAATAGAGTACACACGTACAATGGGTCGCGCAATGCTGATATTAGTTCCTTGAATAGTAATACGAATAGTATCAATACTTTTAGTGGCGCAAACAACAAAAACGCTACAGTAGACATTTGGAAGCATATCAGAATAGAAATTACAAAATTGCAAAAATCCTGAAAAACATTTCAACTTTTCAAGTCATCTATTTTAGTGCACAAATGGCTGTAACTCCTTCGTATCTCCTTCCTTGTAACGAATTACTTTAAAAATTCAATTTAATAATTGACTCTGACACGTTTAAAGAATCAGAAAAACTAAACGTGTCTGACTTAGTCAATGTATAACGTTAAAAAAACTTTGTAAGACATCTTAAGGTAAGACGTCTAATCTTTTTGTCTTTTAGTAGAGACAGAAACGTGCGTACTAGATACGCTTTATAATAGCAGAGTCGCAGCAGTCGATGATGCTAATAGTGTTCAACACGCCAATGCAACCGTGGGGGGGGGGGGTCGCCAAAACTACATATTATTTTACTATAAATTTACGACCAATTCGCTAACAACTTGTTTGTGTTTTGGGAATGACGTTAACATAAATCTTACTATTTAATCTGAACTTCTGGATGTAGATACATCTGCAAAAATAATTAATGGCGATCGGTTCAGAAATTATAGCGTGAAAGCCACGTACTGCGTAAACAAACAAACAAACAAACTTACTTTCCCATTTATAATATAAGGATAATGCGAAGTTTTTAAATATTCGAAGAATTCAGCTATGAATTAATATAAGTCGGGTCACCTGAGAAACCTCGAGGAAACGAAAAGACATTGACATTTTGGCAGAAAGTATTTTATTAATTTATGTAGACTTGGGTATATGTCATGCTTTTGCATTGTCTTTTGGATAATTAGCTTTTGAATTTTGAGTGTGTAGAACTGTTGAATGGTGCAATTATGTTTCACGTATTAATGTTAAAAAAAAATAATCGGGAGTACCTTAGATAAAAGCTGACATAAGTTGAAGTTCGATTCAATAATTTTTACAAAAAGTAAACAGAACTCAATTGTAAAAGATTGGCCTTTTCGTATTATTTTATTTTATTAAATTTAGAAAGTACTTAATTCGTCAAAGCTTTCCACGGACTGAACAAAGGTTTGTGTAAAATGAAACTTATACCTACCTAAACCCTACTTAGGGAAAATGTGTATTTTATGTCAAGAGAAGTTTGAAATAGTTTCAGGAGTTTATTTGTTAGATATTTATGTATTATATCTGTAGGTACATACGTAAAAGATTTTTCACTTTACAATAACATAGTAGGTATACCGACATACCTATAGGAAAGAAACATTGACGTGTCAATTCCGACTGGATACAATTACATTCTCACGTTAGCTTCAGGAAAATAATTAGAAAACTAGACAGCACTTGCAAGTCTATTACGAAGAAAAACTACTAAATACATGTTGTTAGAATGTTTATTGAAACAAAGATGACACAAGTGTTTTTTTGTAATAATTCATTTGTAAGATTTAGCCATACCTAAAGTTATTAATTTTGGGTTTAAAGAGCAAAATGATACGTTTGTGACTAAGGGTACCTATATGATCGAGGCGAATTTCTTTTTATATGACAACCAAACGTAAAATTCTTGTCCCATGATAAAATATGCTAAATATAAGTGTTTTGATACATGATTTTTATTTTTTTGTATATATCTCTCTATAGGCAACCACTTAGGACACTGGAGTTTTGTACTGTGGCTCGGGCCACGTACAAAAATCTAGGTATAATGGGCACCCATTATGAAATGTTTTGTTTTAACACTACCTAGTAGGTAATTAATACTACCTAGTAGGTATTACCTACCTAATAGGTAAATCAATTTTAAAACTTTTATTTTTATTCACAGAATATCTCCCAACCACTAGTTTATGTAATTGGCATATTCTAAATATTTCTTTTTTGACTAGTAGTACTTATATTTTGTTTAGCTCTATCTTAAAAATAATAACTCATAAAACAGGCAAACCTTGTGCGATAATAACCCAAACATGCATAAGTATTAAAATTGGCATTCTTAAAGTATAAGGTGGAGATCTCCACCATATAAGGTGTAAATTTTATAAAACTATTTTTTTAACACTAGAGGTTTGTCTGTGATCGATAGAATCAACTTGAAATCTTTTCATTTAAGCAATTCATTTTTTATTAATTTAATCTGACACCTTTAGGTCTGACAATATTGTAGCTGATAGTATTATTACAAAGATGTTGGTAGGACCGATGTGTGAGAAAGTTTTATATTAATTAATTTAACATAACATTACTGTGAATAAAATTAAAAAAATATTAACTTTATCAATCCTAATTCTTCATATAAGGTTCAAACATATCACATAGTCATACACGTTTACAGATTTTTCTTGAAAATGTATAAGAAATTTTCGTTTCACTTACCTTTTAGTATATAGATAATTTGTAATAAGTACGCTACATTGTATTAAATAAAACTTATCCATATCATTCACTACTACATCGAAACTTAAGCAATACTACTGTTCGCGAAGTACCTATTATAGTTTCAGTTCTCAAAAGTCAGATTAAAATTAAAAAAAAGACATTGAAAGTCACGATTAAAGAGACTTTAATATGTTCGATTATATCGACCCAAGTAACGATTAATAATATATAAATTACATTGGATATTCGTAACGTAAGTCGGATGTAAGCGGCACAGGACCCTTGATACGCTAGTCCGAACCACTTTGTCATTTTTTACGTTTTAAAAAAAAGTATTCTCATGATAAAGGTTAAAATTATATATTTTTTCTTAAAATAATATTTCCGCATTATAATACTTCAAGGTTACGGTTAATTTTAAAGATTTCATGAATCTGTAAAAAATGTTTAAGTATTTTATATTTATCTGAATACAAGTTTTATAAATTCTTGGACATAGCGCAAATTATTAAAATCGTCATGTTTATTTTCCATCACGTAACAGATAAAGAATTTTAGAGGTTCTTTACCTCTTGAATTCTTGAATTAATGACCATTCAGTTAATTAAGGTTCTAAAAATATAATAATCCAATAAAAATGTTTCAAAATAGTATGCAAATTAATACTATCTGTAAAAAAAATGTAGACGAATAAATATATATGTAGAAAATTTCAGTATAGGTAGAGGTACCTACATATATTCTTTATGTATGTCATGATGTCTGCCAAGATTCTTAATAGGTATCTGAAACGCGTAAAAGTATCTAGTTAAAATTTGAATCTTTATAAGATAAAGTATACTCTGTGGTTTATATAATTATAGTTTTTGAAGCTGTGAAAAAATGAATCCTCTAAGTTGACGTAAAAAACCTACTTAACCAAATATATGTTATATATGTTATGTTAAGTTAATGTATATGTTAAGCGTTGACACTCTGGAGGGAATGAAATTTTTAGGGCACCTACTTCCCGTTGAAAAATGCGAAATAAAATAAAAATGGAATCAATAAATTTGAAATGATGAAATGTCAACTACATTACTAGTTGTAGTAGTAGTACTACTACTAGTTGTATAAAAAAATGAACAATATTCCACTAATCTCAACCAACGTCGACTTCTATCTACGTAACTAAGCCTACCTAAATGTATCCCGTGGGACGTGAATGCTATTCGCATTTGGCTATTTTCTTTTATCACATTTTTTTTAAATCTTTTTATTCACAAAATAACACTATTCTAATTTTTAGTATCACGAGTAAAACAATACTTATTATCTCAAATTGAATCAAAAAATAGGTAGGCATATTATTCATTATCTTTTAAATAAAATTGATTTTTGAGTCAACATTAAAAAAAGAATTTCTAATGATACCTATATGTAAACATACATTAATATATATCCATAATCATTATTTTGATATGGGTTATTGATTTTAAATGATTATATTAATATTTTACCAAAGTGCCTTCCTAATTTTTTAAGTTCAAGTTCAATAAAGTTTATCTGGAAACCTGTTGCTGTTGACTTTGAACTGGTAAAATTAAAGTCAATATGGACCCAATGCAACGAACCGGTATTTTGTTTTTTAATTTTTTTTTTCACTTTAGCAGAGTCAGTTTACGACGATAGTATTAATAGACCTTAATTAATATTTATTCAAATTCAGTTTATACAATACAGGTTTATAAAAAGAAGAATTTTTTATATAAATCCAGAAATAATTTTATTTCTGTAACCTTTTTTTACCTTGATGCTAATTAATTATGGGTGGAACAAATGATTATTTCACAATGCAATGCACGCAGAAACTAAGGAAGAAACACAAAGTAAAAAAATAAACAAGTAATATATTAAACATAATTATAGACCATTGATAGTCATAGGTATGGAAATCGCTATAATTGAGTATGACTGTTGGTTTAAACACCTTGTATATGTACATAGTAGAGTTATAAAGGCTTCCATCATAAAACTGTAACAGGATTTATAAAAATAAAAGATAAAAGTGTCTGTAGTTATACAAGGTGCTTGGTGGATCGATATGGGTGGGTCATTTTATAAGAAAAATAAGTAAAACCTTCGAAAATGAAAGAGTATACGATTTTTACATATTTTTAGAATGTATATGCAAATATACAAATGCATATGCAAATATGCAATTGCATAAGTATAATCCTGTCCCTAGACATTAGTATATCCAATAGACAAACCCAAAGGCACAGCAGTTATTAGTCTATAAGATATGAAATTAGAATCTTATAGGTAGTAATTATACGATACCTTATACGATATAATAAAATGTGTTGATAATGGTAGTGATAATGTTCATTCAATAGTTAATAATTTCATTTTTAGTTACGTTTTTCCCTATTTTAACAAAATACTTATAACGAAGTAACGTTTATTTATATTGCGCCAATATTTGTAATATGCCAATTTTATTTATTTTGTGTAAGTAGTATTTGTAGATGTCCACGAAAAAAAAAGAGAAAAGTAAACCTAAAAGTCTTTCAGTAAAATTCGATGTGATGACAAGAATATTTTATTCGATAAAACGAATCATTGAATAAAAGTTATCATTATAATTGGTAATTTGAATTAGATGACAATCGAATATACCAGAATATAAAAATACAAGTTGAATGGTAAATTTTTCTCAATGTTTCAATAATTCCATGGTTGTCTTTCATTTAGCAAATTATCGTTCAGTTCTGACTTCTTTGTTCTTTACAAGAATATTTACGAGTAGATAAATGACGAGTTTATAGGTTTCTTGTAATATTATGAAACCATGTTTCCGTGTCAATAATTCCGTTGTACTTGTGTTATTGGCGTTTTTTGTCGTGTGATTTAATTTGATCCCACTGTAGAGCAACAATTGATGACGTGTTTGTTACAATTTGTTATAACAATATAATTGGTACAAGTATTAAGAGAAGATTTTATTGATATTAATTAGCAAACAGGAGTTTATAAGAAGCGTATGATTTCTTCTTATTGTACTAACAGTTATCTGGAGCTTTGTTTACTAGAATATGAATATATTTATTCCTGCTTACCCCTTTACGTCGGCAATTTTGTGTTTGTAATTTCTTTACTTATTGTTAGTTAATCTTCTATACAGCAAGAGGAATATAGGTAGGTAATATTTCCTTATAGAAAACTTGATGTTTTGAAGAGTTATTGTTGATGAAATTGACGTCATTAATTTATTTTAATTGCACTAATTTTGTTACGTAAATCAGGTTAATACTTCTATACATTATATTTTATCTTTATAATGATGACATTAATCTGCCTGTTACATTAATAATGGCATTGTCGTATTAATTACGTGCGTTCTTTATCTATTTATTATCTATAATATTTTGATTTAATTTATATTACCTCCAATAGTAAATAACGAAATAACCATTCAAATTGTTCAACCTTACACCCTATACACAGTTAATATAAAAAACCAAAGTTTTGTTATTGTAAGTGATATCATAAGTATTAAAATTGATTACCCTGTCATGTATCGTTTGAAAAATAACAAATGAACATACCTGACGTTGAAAAAGGTGTAGAAAAAAAATGGTAAACAATAACTATATTTATAAGTTTAGTTTATGATGGATGAGGTTAATGGTATTGAAGTGATCCGTACCCGGGCATCAGGTCATTGCAGCTCGTTATACCGTCTCGGATTTTATTATTAACACAATTTATACATATGTATGTATGTGTTAGGTATATATATGTATGGTATGCAGATAAAAATATTAGGCTAGGTAAAAAACCTTGATTAGAAAATTAATAGACCGTACCATTTTGCTAGTAGGTACAATAGTACTGGATGTATAGTACTGGAGGTATAAGCGATACAATTGTGCCAATTTTTTAAATGTTTCGGTCTGATATATCTGTTGTTTATGTGATTTTAGTTGATTTTTTAGTTAGATTGTTCAACAGTAAAAATATAAACTGTTAGACAAGTAATATTTTTCAGTGACGACCGCTCTCGTGTAGTGGTGCTGAATGCGTTAATAACGCTGGCGGTCGCGGGATCGATTCCCACTCGGGGTGGATGTTTGTATTTGTACAAACATTTTTTTCTAGGTCTGGTCCTTGTGGACCTCCCCACCGTGCCTCGGAGAGCACGTAAAGCATGTCGGTCTCGGTTGTTATTAAAATCACCTGATAACGATCATTACTTTTAGTAGGTGAAATATTCTTATCTAAATGGTTACTGGCTTGCCCTCTGGGTTACGGAGACGCCAGTGAAGTTAGACGGCAATCTCTCTATATAAAAATCAGTAATCTGTCAAAACCTAGACTAGAATAAAGCAGACCCTGGTTACGTCCGAGAGAAATACTAGGAAGAAGAAGACATGTAATACTTAAATTTTCTGGTATTGCATCTAGTTGTATACGTATGTGTACAGTCGTGTAGAGGACATGCCAATTGTTTTTCTTAATGTTATGGTAATTATTTTAAAAATATGTATTAAAACGCCTGATAAAAACGCGGAGTGACGTTAATGAGTTGCGTTTATTATCGGCGGTCAATATCGCCGGTCGCGTGTACAGAATGATTTTACCGCAAGGCGCAAGCCCGCAAACCTGTTTTATAAATTACTGCGATAAAACACCTACCCGTAATATTTAACTCAATAGATGTTCAATTTTGTAATAGAAGAAAAAAGCTAATAAATCGTTTCTCAAAGGTCATTACTAAAAATAATCATCATCTAAAAATAAAATGTTCTTTAGGTATTGTAAGCGAATACAAATAGATTTTGTAGACAGATGTTAATTAATATTATCGAGATGTAACTTATTATTCTTTTTGTGTGTATATTACACTATATATGTATTTTAAAACATTATATGTAACTATAAATTAAGTAAAACATTATTAAGAAAATAATCTATTGGTAAAGCGAAGACAAACAATAGGTACAGTAAATGAAATAGCATTAGTAAAGTTGAACTTAATGTTTATAAGAAGTTCAGAATTATTATTGTTCAAATTCCTGTTTTCAGCATACCATTGCGTCTGAAAGCTTATCACAATCTTACTACGGCGAAGTCGTTTCAGTAAATTCAGTTGTTTGCGAACCGTAGACGGGAATGGATGTTCCCGAATCCTGTTTTATTTTAGTCTTTCCCCGAACGTAACTTCGTGACTTGAAAATACGTTATTGTGATCTGTACTATAAATATAACTTTTGTTTCCTCTTATCGAGTGATCGAAATTTATTTGTGTTCATCGAAGCGTAAATAACTTTAGTGTTTATCAGAATTATTTATTTCGGTTGGCAAAATAAAAAAAAGAGGTAGGTTCTGTAATAAATATTTTATAACTAGTTTTATGACGTACATAAATATACATGTTTATAACATTCCCACCGAGCCGGTTAAATTTAAAAGATAAATGTGGTTTCTTTCAAGAAGTTTTCAAGTTTCAAGTGATTACAGTTGAACTTATGTAACTTTACGCATTGCAGGTTTTATAAAATTAAAACTTTAAGTTTAATGTAGGTAAATGCCTTGCATCGGAAGGAGTAGGTACTGTATTAGGAATTTAGGATTAGCACTGAAAGTTGAGTGAAGATTTAACCTCTTTTATCAAAAATGTATCTTATTTTTCCTGTTTTGTATTACTTAGAAATGTTTCAAGTATCCAGTTTTATCAAAATTTTACAGTTAGGTTAGGCTAGGCTACTTAAATTTTATAAAGTAAATGTAATAAATATTGTAAGTAATTAAGTAGGTACATATATAGTCCAGAAATATATTGCAATTCTACATTTTTATAAAATAATTTCCAGCAATCTTTGGGTGGATCCGTGAGTGATAATAAAATGTTAAAATCAATTGTATAAATACGAGTATATATGAGTATTTGCTGCAATATTAAACTTATCATACGACTTGACCGAATTTAAATATTAGATACGTATTCCAAATGTACAATAAAGCATAATTTTAAACATATCGCTTTATTTTGATAATAAATAAATAAAAACGAAACAAAAATAGAGTCGGAGAGTGCGTACATTTTATAGTAACAGACGTATAATATCAAAACATAAGAAGTGGCTTTTCATTAAGAACAAATCGTAAAATCTCATAATATTAACCTTTTATTTAAAATTTCGGGAAATTATAAGCACATAACATAGGTATAAACAAACAAATACAGACTCTAGTCATTTTAGGTAAATAAATTCTAAATGCATGCCACTTTCGCGTGTAACTCTATATCGCAACGCTTTTTAAAGGGTAGTAGCTTTTAGTTGCTATTGAAGAATATCAGTATTTTATTTGGATAAAAAATTTAATTGCATGGTGATAGTATTAAATTATTTAGCCACCGAATACACCTCTACCTATATTAAAACTCATTTTCAGGTGTAATGTGAGTGTTCATTTATTATGATGACGGGCAAAATATAAAAACAAGCGTCGAAAATATTAAGTGGTATTTTAAACATTCATACGAGTGAATAGTATTTCCAAAATGTGTAAGGGAGTCAAGAGTGTGAACTGGGAAACTGAAACTCTGATGGGATCAACAACTCCAGTGTCGAATTGGGAACGTTTCATACCAAGAGCGGCTCTATCCCATATAGGGTTGTTTGTTGCCCTAATGTTATATACAGCTGGCGGCGGATTGGTAAGTAACGTACTAAATTAATATCTGGTTACTTTATTAAGCTAATATCCTAAATATTACATTAAGATGATCAAATCACCCGCAAGCTTTTTATCGTTTAATTAAATTTTAGGAATTATTACATATTTTTGAAATCTTAGCAGAATTGTAAAGACGTATATGGCGAAACCTAAATTAAAAATATCTGACAATGCAGCTTAAACTTAATTGTGATATTCTTATTCACTGCATTAAAATAAATAAGAAAAAAATACTTTATCGACGACGCTTTTAGAAGTCAGCAAATTCTTCTTCATATAAACAAACTGGACTCTCCTTAATCTTTTCTTCGTCGTAGCTTTCAAAATAAGATGTATCACCAGCGGATCGTATTTTAGGAATAAAAGGCGCTGGAACGCGACAGTTCAATAAGTTGTCCCAGTCAATTTCACGAAACCATTTATGATTTTTCAAATCTAATGCTCCACTTTTCAGATTACCTAAACGCCTCGTTACATCGATCTGTAGAATACGCGATACCAAATCCTTTAACTCCGGTGAGAAGTGGTTTGGACACCGATATTTCCCAGCTACAATTTTCTCGTATATTCTCATAGGATCCGACGCATAAAACGGTGGATGACCAGCAGTCATTTCAAATAAAAGAATCCCGAGAGACCACCAGTCCACCGACATGCCGTAACCCTTACTTAAAATAATTTCTGGCGCTAAATATTCTGGAGTACCACAAAGAGTCCATGTTCTGCCACGGATTAATTTACAAAACCCGAAATCCGTTATTTTAATATATCCATTTCGGTCTATTAAAATATTTTCGGGCTTTAAATCTCGATAAACTAGTTCACAAGCATGTAAATATTCTAATGCCAGAGTTACTTGAGCGCCGTAAAATTTCGAAGACGTTTCTTCGAATTTTCCCAATTTACGTAGATGAGAGAACATTTCTCCCCCAGCTACGTAGGGTAGAACATAATAAAGGTATACGTTGTCTTTAAAAAAGTATTTCATATAGACACAAAATACAAAATTTAAACCGCATAATATTTTCTTTTCATAATAACTATGTTCAATTTGCTTTAACTTAACAATTTTATCCTTCTCTAACATTTTCATTGCATAAAATTTTCCAGTATTTAAATGCTTAGCTAGAAATACCACTCCAAATGCGCCTGTACCCAGTACCTTTTGTTGTTCGAAATCTCCTAATTTTGCTTGATTCTGAGATTTATCGTTCCAAGCGTCTATAAAATCTTTGTGCAGTTTTTTGAGGAATTGGTTGTACTGCTCTTGCCTTGCATTAGAATAACCCCCGAGGTGAGGCGAGGCAATAGTCATATATCTTTTGGCATCATCAGCCATAGCGTCGATTTCTTTTTGCGAAATCAGTTTGAAAGATTTTTTGTACAATTATAAAATAAAATATTACGTCTTAACTTTGACGTTTTAATTATGTTGTACGTTTGAATGATGATAATTGAAAGAAGTTTGTACAGTAAGTACACACGTGCCACGCAAGAATGATTTTCCACAGAAATAACTAAAAACCCTTTGTAGTTACAATAATTTGTAGGATAATAATTTACATTTTGTTTCGATTAGAATGAAGATACGTTAATGGATTGAACTTTTATAAATAATTTATAATTACTTTTTAATGAAATGTAATATTTTATTTGCTTATATTCATATCTAGATATCTAAACGAAATTGACATATGTATGTCACCAATAGAATAGTTGACGTCAAATAAAAATAATGTGACTTTTATATTTACATTATTTTGAGATGTTTTTATTTACTTTTTTATGGATATGAATTTACATAAACTTCTTGTATGGCTAGATCTTCATACTCCCGTCAGAATCACCAAGATCATCGTCGTTATTTGGACATGTTGAAATGTGACTTTTTAAAGAGATACGAAGACCCGACCCCATCTGAAAAAACGCCAATGGACTATGATACTATAAAAGCGATCGGTAATGGTGCTTACGGAGAAGTATTTTTAGTCAGAGATAAAAGTACATTCGCATACCACGCTATGAAAGTTGTTGCTAAAGGGATTGTTGTTGAGCGGAAACATGTCAAGCATTTAATATTAGAAAAGAAAATCCTTCAAGCCGTTCAATTTCCTTTTGTTCTTTCCTTGGACGATGCGTTTAAAGATAATTTGTATCTTTACTTTATATTGCCCTATGTAGCTGGAGGGGAGCTATTTACGTACATACAAAAATATGGGAATTTCTCACATCACCTGTCTAAATTTTATGCAAGTCAAGTGACTCTGGCGTTGGAATATCTGCATTACTGTGATATTGTACATAGAGATATTAAGCCTGAAAATATATTGATCGACGTAAATGGATACATAAAATTATGTGATTTTGGTTTTTGTAAGGTATTAAAGAAAAAAACATGGACTCTGTGTGGTACACCTGAATATTTAGCACCCGAAGTTATAATGTCGAAAGGTTATTCGTTTCCTGTAGATTGGTGGGCCCTCGGAGTGTTAATATTTGAAATGTGCGCAGGTTATCCGCCTTTCTTTGCATCTGATCCGAGCAAGTTGTACGAGAAAATTTTAGAAGGTCACTTCAAATGTCCAGATGCTTTTAATACTGATTGTAAGCAGTTGATTAAAAATTTGTTGCAAGTTGATCCAACAAAGCGGCTGGGCTCTTTAAAGAGTGGTGTCTATGATATTAAAAGTCACCCATGGTTCAACGATATTTGTTGGCAGACTATTTTGCATCAAAGGGTTCAGGCGCCGTTTGTTCCTGTTTGTCCTTCGCCAGGTGACACCAGCAATTTCCCAGAAATAGAGCCAACAAAACTCAAAAAGAGTTCTAAGTGTCAATATGAGAAAGAATTTGAAGATTTTTAGCACATTTGCTGCAAAGTTTAACGCCGACGCCGCCGTCGTGTGTACGGAGCAGTATAATTTTCATTTCCCCGAACAACATGGCGCCGCAATCGGCCATACATCTTTTAAGATGATATTATTGTTTAATGTTTATAATACATTTTATTTGTATATCTGGCATATATACTATTTTAAGGGAAAATTTGTTTTTATTCAACTTTATACGTGCATAATCCAAATACAAAATAATAAAATCGTATGTATTATTAAAAAAAATGCATATAATTATTAAGATACCTATACCTGCATGTAAATTATTTATCCATAATTACAGATTATTAGATTTTTGGTCATTATTTACATAACATTTAATTTCAACGTACTAATTTCTAATTACCGGTTAGTTATAAGATTAAAAGTATAAACTTTATTACACATACATTAGTACATTATATAAGCTATGGTTACACATATTGTTGAAAAATTATTGTACTATTACTATTATTATCATGTCTATTAGCCAAAAAGAACCTACCCCTTTTGTCACTTGAATTGAACTGTCATTCCATTCTTTACGTCTTGTAATCCATAAATAATAGTCAAGGAATATGAGTATTGAAGTTAGATATTTGATTATAATAAGGTAAAACTACGGAAAATGATATTTGATAGAAAAGAAGAAAAACCTGAACATTATTCTTATGAATTACAAATCAGTCATAAACGTCATTTAGATGTATTGAAACAGGAGTTTTTAAAAAAGTACGCGTCTGTTATAAAATATGATAAATCAGCAGAAGATTTCGATCTTGTAAGAATTATAGGCATTGGTTCCTATGGAACAGTTTTCCTTGTTCGCGATAAAACTACTTTCGAGTACCATGCTATGAAGGCTTTAGAAAAAATTCAAGTAGTCAAAAAGAAGAATATCAAACAACTTTATCAAGAAAAGAAAATCTTACAGAGTACTACTTTTCCTTTTTTGATTTCACTAGATTTTTGTTGCAAGGATAATTTATATATTTATCTCATATTACCATTCGAAGCCGGCGGTGAACTTTTCACCTTAATAAGGAGAATGAAGAATCTTTCCGAGCCGTTAGCACAATTTTATACAGCACAAATGGTTTTAGCTTTAGAATATTTACATCATTGTTGTATAGTTCATAGGGATATTAAGCCAGAAAACATACTGATCAATGAATCTGGATACATAAAACTTGGCGATTTCGGTTTTGGTAAAACGATAAAAAGTCGAACATGGACTATTTGCGGTACACCAGAGTACATAGCTCCGGAGATTATCTTGTCTAAGGGATACACGTACAGTGTAGATTGGTGGTCGCTCGGAATTCTTATTTACGAGATGATAGCGGGATATCCGCCTTTTTACCATTCAGATACTATGAGACTTTATGAGAAAATTCTCAACGGAATTTACAAGACCCCTGATTATATGACGCCTACATGTAAGTCCTTATTAAAACATCTTTTGGACGTGGACCCCACTAAGCGCTTTGGATCTTTGAAAGCGGGTGTTTATGATATTAAAAGTCATGTGTGGTTCAGTGAAATAAACTGGCACATGATATTACACCAGAAGATATTCCCACCTTTTGTGCCTATTTGCAGAAACCTCGGTGATGCCAGTAATTTTCCTGAAATGGATGACGTAAAATTAAAAAAATCACCGGATTGCTTATACGAGAAAGAATTTGAAAACTTTTAGTATTGTGTAATGTTACAATGTTAAAGTTATGAATACTAACTATCAATAATAATAAAGTCATATTATATCAATTTTCTGTCTCGTTTTAGTCAATTTACAGAAAGGAATATTACTTATGATATTTTTTCGAATAACGCAAAAGCATAATAACATATTTTCATAACGTATTTTAAACACATGATTTCAATTCTATAGTATTAAGAAAATGTGCCAACTTCACATTACAGTTACATTACAGACAGTAGACATTTTTATTTTTTTAATTTTAAAAATAAAATAAAAAAATTGTAATATCATTTTAACAAAGTTTTTAACTTCAAATACAAATTAAGTAGGTAGTGTTAGTTCGCGGCTTAGGCTTACTAACGTAGATTAAAATATATAAAGATAACTGAGCTTACGTTCCTTAATCTCGACTTTCCCCTAAGTTGCTTTAGATTAATTACTCGCCCACGAGGAACTTTGCTATGTATGTCGCGTCTCAGCGTCCTTTGACCGCTATGAATTTTTGTCCGACTTAAAATTTGTTCATTTTCAATCTCTCTCATTTTATCTTAAATCGGCTTAAATGTAGGGCGTTCATCTATGCATAGAGCATTAACCGACTGATCGAATACAACGCGTATTCTTATAGCCATAACAAGTAGTATATGTGTTGTAAAAGACTCTTCCCAATAGTATTGTAGGAGATAGGACTCGCAAATATATAGTAGTTTGCTGCAATATTGATTCTAAACATATCGAAATTATATGGCCAACATTCAACATTAGCGAAAAACTAGTAGAATATGCCTACAAATATCAAATAGCTTGCCAAAGACCTCATAAAAGAAAACTTCTCCATTTTTGTTCAGACTTTTCTTTACGTTGTCGTTCACGTAATTCTTTGGTTGTTGTTTCATATCTTTTTCGAGTACACATGTATTACAGAACAAAAAAATAGGTATTAACATAAATTTTATTATACCTTTTTCACCGCAAAACGTTATAAAAAACTATAAAACTACTCATAATTAACGGTTAGATAAAACAACCTTAAGAGCACTTAAATTTTATAGACGTTATTATAAAAGAGTTTTTAAATAAAGTTTACTACACATAAATAATAGTATGCAAATGTATCTGTGTATTTTCAAATCTTAGGTAACAATTATACTTAGTTGCGAGTTGAAATATCTGACTTCATCAAATTAAAATTAATATTACAATGTATTGTGTAAATAATTTTTATTATTAATATTATTTTTTCATTTAGGTATTCCGGGCGCTGGAGTATCCAGCTGAATTGGCAAAGCAAGAATTTCTTAGAGATCGTCTTTTGACTGAGCGATGGAATCTTATACGGGTAGTATCTGATTACAATATTAATGGAACTGAAGATGTGAGTTTAGAAAAGGTTCTTAGTGATCAATTGGCCGTGTATGAAAAGGTAACGTACATATATCAGTTTAAAACTTAGTGTATATTACATTAGGAATATGGTGTCGGACTGGGAGTGTTATCAGGCAATTGTTGTATAAAAATGCAGACGAAAAATCTGCAGTCGTACTGTAGCTGCAAGTGCAAAGTACGAACCTTAAGCTGTAATCTTGTCTTTTAAATTGAAATCATATATCCAGTGATGATATTACAGTTCCTACTCAGGAGTGGTCCGTCACCAAAATGTTTAATATGGAAGCGCTCTTAAAATGAATTGCCCGTCTTTCTTTTTCATTTCTGCTTATGTTTTATAAGGACCATAAAATATATTTGTATTTGTTTCGGTTAGGCTTCCTCTTTTATGCCGGTGTCTGTCGTCCTACCATTTTAATTGTTTGCTTAAGCATTGTTTTAACCAGTTACTAGTTTTTATTTAAAAACAAATACTTGGCAATATACACCTACTAAAGTTGCTTACTTTTAATAGTTTAGTAATGCCAAACAAAAGGCGAAGTTATTCTTATTATACCTAATTTTGAGGTTTAAATTTTAATCGGCAGAAAGTTAAACAAAATTATCAGTATTTGTGGTTTGTATAAAGTTTTAATTATTCATCGTCATGCTATGAAATAATGTAATAGCAGTGTTTTCAACACGAAAAACATAAATTGACTCGAATAGGGTTGTTCCAATTTTGATATGTAAATTCAAAATTAATGTTGTGATTATGTAGCAAAAAATAAATACAAATATTTATGTGTTTGGAATACCTACCTTTTAACAGCGTTTACATATCGTATATCTCTAACAAGCTTTTGCTAGCGACTTTACCCGATTTACCGTAGATTTAGTACTATAAGTGAACTAAGAGTATAGTGAGAGTTATCAAACTGTAGGTATACTGGATCGTGAACACTCTAAGATTAAGAGTTTAGTAATATAGCGTCTTGTACTTACTTAATAAATTTTTTTATTTATTTTATTTGAACTATTTGTCTATTATGAAACAAATAAATTTAATTTTTTTAATTAAATTTATTATAGAAACCTAAGGCTTTTTAATAAGCTTTCCGTATTTGTTATACTGTGCCTAACTCCTAAGGTTCTTGTTCAAATTCTAAGAAAATATTTCGCAACTGAAAAAGGGAAATTAATGTATGAACACAAGAACTTATTAACAAAACAGCTCTACATTAAAGCTGGTTATATTTTTTACAAAAACAGGTTTTTCGAACACACGGAGCACCTAATCATAACCAATGATTACAGAGATTTTTAATAAGAATAATGTGGTTTCTA
Source organism: Junonia grisea (assembly GCA_018235645.1). Classification (NCBI taxonomy): domain Eukaryota; kingdom Metazoa; phylum Arthropoda; class Insecta; order Lepidoptera; family Nymphalidae; genus Junonia; species Junonia grisea. The sequence continues at coordinate 7,211 of DVXP01000088.1, read as the reverse complement.
TCCAGTAATTTATACGATGTACTAAAAGTTTATAGTGTATCTATTTTAATTTAACGACTAAATGAACGCATAATTTGTTATTTTGTAATGTGTAAATTGTAAAAATAAAACTACGTAATACAATTTTATCTATTATTATAAGTTATCGAAGTAATTATTGTAATAATACCTATGTTTAAGGATTAAAAATTGAAGAATAAGTTTTTTTTTTTTTCATATTTAATATTCTCATATTTTGATACTTTTTCTTAAAGGTTTTGGAAGAAGCATCTGGTAGTGGTATTGCTTTAGAGATAGAAAAGAATTTTCCTCCTTTAGAAGAGAAATGGAGCATATTACAAGCCGTGTTCTTCTCCTCGACCGTGCTCACCACAATAGGTGTGTACGACCATGTAAGCATACACAGTGTATAATAAGTGTGTGATATTGATGAAAATAATGTACTACTTAGATGAATAAGTTATTATTACAATATTCAAACGATTTTACACGTAAAAGTAGTTGAGTTTGGCAAACTGTTTTGGTTTTATAAATTTTCTTCCTTTTGTCAGTTTAAGAGTACGTACGTACTACGTACGTTTTACGTACGTACCTACTCTTAATATAATATAATATTTTATATTATACATTGTAAAAATATACTATTTTGTTGCAGGATATGGCAACATAGTGCCAGAAACGTTCTGGGGAAGATTATTTTGTATTGCGTACGCACTTATAGGAATTCCACTAACACTAACAGTGATCGCCGATCTCGGAAGAGTGTTTGCAACAGTTGTGTCTATTGTAGCTAAACATTTACCCACGATGCCAAGTAAGTTTACTCAGGCTATGATTTATGTGCGGTTTGCGACCACGCAACGCAGCCAGTGGCACATAAATTTACCGATAATGATACGAAAGAAATCTTTTTATATTTATTTGCAGTAATTGTTTGTTGTATCTAGAATGGTGTAGTCGACTGTCGGAAACTAATCCGGCTGGTCAAAGGTCTTTGTACGCGTTTTGGGCCGTCTGCTTCTTATTCGTCTACTTATCAGCTGGAGCGGGACTGTTCAAAATGTGGGAAGATGACTGGACCTTCTATGACGGATTCTATTTTTGCTTCATAACGATGACTACCATCGGGTTTGGTGATCTCGTTCCAAGTAAGCGATTTCAATGAATATATTAGTCATACTATTGACACAAAATGTGAACTGTTAGTAATGTTTGGTTTTCTTCCAGAAAGACCGAAGTACATGTTACTATGTACTCTATACATTCTGATAGGCTTGGCACTTACATCGACTATTATCGAGCTAGTGAGGAGACAATACGCTAGGTCTTGGCAACAATTACGAGCTCTCTCTGGTCCCTTGGCAGACACATTACGAAGACTTGGCGACGCCGGGCGGGGAGTCGACGTGTCTGCGCTCCATAACGATCTCAGAAAGGTCTTAACTGTCGTAAGTAAAGTTTATGCTTTGTACGAAATTAGTGGCTAAGCCTTGACCTAATTTATTTACAGTAATTAAATGCCTCTGTTGTCTGCCAAATAAGTTGGATTTTACAGTTTTTTTACATACATTTATTATTACTATGACTTATTGGGTTGTTCTAGTTTCCGAATTAAAAGGTATAGTTCCACAATTTGGTAAGTATCTATAATAGAGAATAATACAAGAATTAATTTTCATCGAAAAAAAAAAGATAAAATTTGTAATTTTATATGATTATAGTATATATATACAAATATGTGTATGTACAAATGTCTAAAACAATTAAGTTTTTAATGAAATTATCAAAGTTATTATTTTAATATTTGCATATAGCAAGTTAGGCACATTAATAAACATTTATTGAGTGTCCAATAAGTGATTTGGTTTTGATGTTTCGAGTTCAAAGTGTAGCTCGATTGATCAGACTGCAGTGCCGACAGACATCCGTCTTCTTCGTAAACATCTAAACGGTCTCCTCTCTTTGATAGCCGACACTCAGATCAATACCGGAGATTTGTACGTGAGCGCTACAAGTAAACGCCTTACAATATAAACTATTGCATATTTTGCTTACCAGTAGCTAGATGATATATACTCAGATTCATATACATATAAAGTAGTCTTTACATTTATCGAAATAAAGTACATATTAGTGAGCTTCACATCTATTTTTACAGCATTGATTGTATTGTGTTGCTTGCATAAGTGAAGAACGAGGTCGGCGAGTGCTTTAATGTCGCAATAGCCACCCTTTTAGTTTTAGTACACCATAAAATACGTCAAATGGGTTCATGATAGCCGAAATAAAACAACATACTTTTTACTGTAATGCTCATAGTTGATTGTTCGCCGAATTTAAAACTATTACCGGTTCGCATTATTGCGGAGTAACGAGAAGAACATGAGCTAGACGAAGTTATAGGATATTTTTATAAGTTTCCGATCTGATGGTTATAAAAAATCTCGGTGTTATAAAAGTGCGTCATTACTTCGCGGCCTTCGATGAGATCTAGTCGACTATTTCGTGTCAATGTTCAACGGATATAGCTGCAACCTTTTGAGCTATTATGATTTAAGGATGATGCTGGCTTTGTTTCAGTAAGGGTAGTATAAACCATGCTTATTAATACCACATGAATGAATCATTATCGAATAAAACTAATTAGATCTTACCAAATATTAGGTATTATTCTCAATTTCTTAGTCATACCAAAAATCATAGATTTAAATCTTTGCCAAAAATGAGAATAGGTGTAAGCGGTACACCTAGTAGAGAGCTTGTAGTTACATTAATTTTAAAATTTATCTATTTATGTTTATAATATTTATAATAATCTCTCATTTCATTAAATTTCATAATTAAAATATGTAACTCGATATACCGCCTCCATATTTGATTTATAAGAAACTATGTTCATTGTTAACAGGACTAAAATTGAAATATTGTTTGTTTTATCAGTCAATTAATAAGTTTCGCATCTTGTTTAACTTGGAAATTGTAATACATCCGTAACTCATACCTACTACGAGCGGGTAGTACAACAGTACCTATATAATTATAGAGTATAGAACAGTATTATAAAAAAAAAATAAAGTAAGAAATTTTAAGGTTGTAACTATGCGAGTTAAATAAATGATTAAAGTTAAATAGCAATAGTAAAAAGCTGGTTAGTTTCATGTATCCAAAGTAACGAATTAACAGTTGGGTATCGCTTAGTTACAGTTGTTAGGATCTAACATTATTGGCCAAAAGTACAAATACACAAAGTTAAATCGAACTATCTAAGTTAAAGCAATATTGATATATTATTTTTATGTTGGAGTGTATAAATCAATCTTTATACTACCAATAAAATATGTTTTTATTGACAAATATATAAAACTATGTCATGGATCATAATAAAATTGGTGTAAAGGTAAGGGTCGGAATGCGTCATTGACATTGGTTCGTAGAATATAATTATTTATCGTGGATATTTCCTCTTCTTTTTATGCGTTTCAATTACATCAAGTTTATTTTAAGATTCAGTTTAGTTTTATAAATAAAAATATTAGATTTAATACTACACATTCTGTTTTTTAAAAAATATTAAATAAGCAATTATGTAGAAAACGATATAGGTATTACATAAATTCACAATTTGCAAAAAAATTTCAATTCACAAAAACGTAATTTGACTCGATACGGTATATAGTTTCTTTTTGTACAAAAGATTGGCTTCGAGTACTTTATCGTTTACCCTGTTTTAGGTCACAATGCCCAGATTTAGCGGGCGCGATGGTCTCGGAGAGAAACGCCAACTGGAGTGGGAAGCAGCTGTCGAGGCAGTCATCAGGGACATCACCAGCCCCGTCACGAGCCAACCGAAACCACCAATCGTTCAAATTGTTATATACGAATCGTCAGTTTAATATATAGAAAATTTATAGGAAAATGTGCTGTGCAATTCTATTTTCTATCTATGTCACTAGCTAATTTAGATAATCGATGGTATTCAATCGCTACGAATTTTCGCGATGATGCAACGATATCGCTGATGTAATAGTTTCGAATTAACTACTTACAGATCACGGTAAACTTTGCGCCATAAAGACGTTTGATAGCTTTTTTACAATGAAGCACATAAACAAACGCAAACAATTTGTTACGCGCTGTCAAAACTCTTAAACAAAACAAACAGCTCGTCGATCTCTTGCAGTTCTATTTACGGTATTAATAACTTTAATGACTTTCGTAATATATTCATCAGAGCTCAAATAGTTAATATCAGACATTAAATTTTCTTAAAACTATATCATGCTGAAATTATATAAGTGAATCTACGTATTATACAGACAAACGGGTAATTTGACCCTTTTGGTATGAAATTACTGTGATTAGCTTCCACAAAAATAATAATAGAGTACGAGTTTAACCCGCGGTGGCTGCCTGGCTGGCTGTGATTTATAATAACGACGTAATTCCATAAAGCGTGACAGCTCCAATTTGTACACATTGTTCAACATCATGGTGCTACTAATTTATTTTATCATAGTCTTTGTTCAGCAAAGATAATAATCGCACAAAAAATGGTAAAAGATCTAAAGTAAATATTACAACATATTTAAAAGCTCCTAAAACACATATAGCAATAAAAAAAAATTTGTAGTATCTACGTAATATTTCAGTCTCCTTAAAAAGAAAATAAATACGTAATAAAGACATTTCGTTTTCTTATCAAAATTCAGTATCTGCGGAGATTAGTAAACCGCGTGTCAAGACGACATAAAGAGGGATTTGGCGGAAAAGGTCAAAGAACCGTAGTGTATTATCAAATTACTACTTTACGGAATATCTTCAGAAATATAGCTTCGATACACATATGTTTGCAATTCAATAAATTGTTTATTATATTGTAAATGTGTATGTATCTCAGTATCATGAATTGTCTTCATTTTTTCAAGAATCGGAGTAAATAAAAGTGGAAATGTGAATAATTTTACCTTGCATTATAAATATTAAAAAATTACATTGTAAGACGAAAGATTTTGACGCGACTATAATTATAAGTTAGATATAATTCGTGTGCAAGTTGTTACTAGCTAATTATAAGTAGCATTAAGAGTTAATATTTCCTCCATTCGTTACTTGAAAAGACATCGTGTTCATAATTAATGAAATTGTGGTGACAAAGGATATTGTCTCAATGTTGTACGATGTGATGTAAGCCGCTATAAATGCTGATTAAATGATTTGCGTTTTGTACGTTTGCTTTTTATTACTATACATATTATAGTACACTTCCATAGGTTGACTGGAAGAGATCTCTTTTAGAGATAAGTCCGCCTATGGCATACATTGTATTTTAATGTTTATTTCTGTTTTTTTTTCTGGTGCAATAAAGAATATACATATTCTATTTATGACTGTTTTTATTAGAATAACGTGTGGTAAGAAAATTTTTTAATAAACTAGAATTGCACATCGGGCCACGTTACGTCCTGGCTTTAAAGGTGTCTGAATCTGGCCGGGAAAGTTTTTATGGAGTGTCCTGGTATTTTAAGAATCGTCCTGTTTTTTGAACCTCAAAAACGTCATAAAAAAGGTCCAGTTACGCACCGTATCTTCTCTCAACTCCTGGGTTTTCAACTTCAAATCGTAGTTGTTTAGTAGACTTTAATTTTTTAAATAGTAAAGTAGAATGTTTTAGCAAGAAACAAAGTCGATGAACGTTAATCAAATATATTATATAGGTATATTATCTTTGCAGCCGGGTGAGTATATGAACATAATTTTAAAATGATTTCCCAGCAGCGAGATTTAGGTCTTACAAAATTGTTAAAATAATAAACAAGCTACACTGTGCTCCAGTTATATTATAGTATACGATTAGTAAATAGTAACGATTTTGCTAGTTATAATACGTAGGGTATTTTGAAAATTTAATCTTTCATAAGTTATATATAATTCGTAATATATATTTCTAAAATTTGAAAAATTCCTAAATGTTTTCCTCTTCTATTGAAATCGATCAAAAACAGAAACTAGGTTTATTAAACTCAAAAAGTAAATAGGTCATGTTATGTTTGGTAAATATGGAACGCAGGATGGTTTGCTCGACCATGTCACACATGATATCAATAATTTTATAAAATTGTGCAGCAACTACACAGAAGGTGAGTCAAAGAACTGAAAATCATATTTCATTTCTTTCTATCCTACTACATTCTTCATTCCTTTACAGCTGTCAGCACACATGGAGCGGCGGTGACACTTTATTAAATTAGGGTTTCTCGTCTGTACACTATTAAAAAAACTAATATTACAATTTAAATATCTCAAGCTTCAATGATTCTATACAGAGTACAATTTTTTGTGCCACATTCACGACAGTTGTAAGTCCGTATTTTATTACGAGGATTGCAGGTTGACCTACATGACCCTTTCCGAACAACCCAAAGGCGCAAAAGGGTTAACGATTACTATCAGTTGTTATTGATATTAGCCTGAAACAAGAGCTAATTGTGTGCTCCGAGGCAAAGTAAAGCCTTTAAAAGTTACGAGGGTAATTAAATCAACGACGCATGACGTAAAATATATTACGCTGAATACAACGCTTAATACATTCGTTCCATATAAGTTCATCTACGCATGACATAGTTTATTGTAACAAACTAGTGTTCTTAAAGTTTCTTCATTTCTGAGAATAAAAATATTAAAAAAAATACACGTTTATTTCTGCAAGTATAGGGCGAAAATACTAGTAGATTGCACGGAAAAACCCCGCTAGGAGTTACTTAGTTGATTATTTTTTAATAATATGTTATTAATCGTAGATTATAGAAGCTTATCATGCAAGGTATAAAATCCGTTTATTAGTTTTTGCTACAAAAAAGACGTTTTAATACATTGTTTTACTAATGGGCTATTTGACAGTATCGAAAATAATGAAGATCTGATGCCATCTGCATAGATTCAGACATTTAAAAGCAATTTACATTAATAAATATCAAAAATATATAGCATTAACGCCAAAAAACGTAAAATCAATTTGATTATTTTTGAATTGAAACCACGTGATTGTAAACGATTTTGATTGGCTAATGTTATTTTGACGTCACTTATCTGTAAACTATCAACAAACTCCTTTGTTTCTAATGTCATTTTACAGACCTTTTGTTGACGCAGGGTAAATCTTCATAGATACCCGACTCCTGGGGGGGAGACCGGGTTATGTGAGATTGCACTCA
>DVXP01000087.1:0-29832 GCA_018235645.1 Junonia grisea | reverse complement strand
AGCTTCCCAACAGTGAAAGAATTTTTCAAATCGGTCAAGTAGTTTCGGAACCTATTCAATACAAACAAACAAACAAACAAATATTTCCTCTTTATAATATTAGTATAGATATAGATTAGGCAAATAGGTAGGAAGTATCTCTATTCAAAAATGTAACTAAAATCATTTCAGTGGTTACAGTGAGAAGAAGTAATGAATTACACACTGTTTCAGCGCATTTACATATAACATTATTTTGTTTACGTTTAACACTCTTATTTCAATTATAATTATTTATCGTTAAATTAAGTAGGTAGTAGTAGGTAAATTATTGAAACAAACTTTTACAAGTAGATTTTAATAAGGCTCCATAACTAACGAAATAATCAACCTCAATATTTTGATTATTTTTAACACTTTTAAAATAAATGTACCTAATTGTTGTTTGAAGCTAGAGTTCTTTATTTCTCATACTAAAAGTTTGTCCCAATTTGTTACATATATTCAAAACAACGCATAACGTTCTTCAGTCATTGTCAAATGTACATGTAGATAATCATAAATTATTTCACAAATTGTCGCCGGACTACAAGGCTCCATCATGGACAAATTAATCAACTTCAATATTTTGATTATTTTTAAGATTTAAAAAATATAATTATTCTTTGATTGCATGAATACCTCATAATTTTGAAAGTAGATTTCTATACCTATTTCTTAGACTAAAGTTTAGCTAATATGTGTTATGTTTTATAATCAAAACAACAACGCAAAACGTTCATTGGTCATCGTCAAACGTACATGTAGATATTCATAAATTATTTCACAAATAGTCGCCGGACTATAAGGCTCCATCACGGACGGGCTAATCAACCTCAATGAATGTTGATGGCATCAGACGGCGTTCTAGCATTGCTTTTAATGAATATTTTCTTATATAAAATATTGTGAAGTATTGTCCTTTATAACGTCGATGAATGTTTGATTTGTTTGGTATATTATTGAAATTTTGGTAAGGCATTATTTGCTTGTTTGTAGGTTCGTAATTATTGGTCTGATTCTGATTTTTTTTTATCGATATTAATCTACATAATTTTATAAGGACACAGGATATAAAGTGTGCCTATAGATTGTGTATTTTAGGTGTGTTCCGAAATTGAATCCAGCAGACTGATCAGTCTTAATGACATCTTGCATTGACGTCTTATCGCACAAGTTTGCGCCTCTTTAGATGCTGAAATCGTAAATTAGACATGTCCTTAACTGTTATGAATAGCCACTGGATTATATTTCAAAACATATTTCAGAATGCATACCTATAAGGTATAGCTAATTTATATTTAAACGTAATAATAACATAGTCATACTTAAACGTAAACGTAATAAATGTCACCTGTTAAGTATTTATTACCTTTTTAGATTTGTGAATTTTGATTCAAAATATCTGGATTAATTTACGTTTGAAAAGGTACTAAATAAGTTCTATACTTTTCAAAGTAAATAATAATAATAAAATTTTAATTTACAAACAAAGCTACTCTATTTAGTTTCTTTTTCATTGTTACATAAGTCAAGATATTTTTTAAAAAATCAGGGCTCATGTTGACTTTTTAATTTAGCTTAAGCTAAAATTAGATGTATATTAGATGTGAAATATAAAATAACTGAGGTCCACATATAAATAATGGAACGAGATAAAGGTTCCCGCCGTTTAGCTATTGCAGCAAACTTGACATTTTCCTATGCAGACGAGACAACGAGGACCAATGCTTTAACTGCCTAAATCTGCATGATAGTCAAAACTTTTTTTAAAACTGTTGTTAAATAACATTCTAAGTATATTCTACACTTTTATATAAGGGTAAAATATATAAGGGTGGTATGAGTATAAGCATTCTGATTAAAAAAATAGTTTTGCATAAGGCACAATTATGATAGACTATATTATATTAACATCGTGATATTACATTTTACATGACGATGTCATGAGTCTACCTAAATCTCACCTTAGTAAACACATTACCTAACAAAATAAAAAGGTTATTTCTGAGGTTTCAAACAAACACACAAACAATCTTCATATATCAGCATATCTAGATTAAAATATAAACGAATAAACATAAAAACATATCATTTGGAAAATACCTACGTTCGTACATGGCCTGTTTTCTCACATAGTTTTGTAAAGCGACACCAACTGAGGAGTCAGCTTTTCGTTTGTCATGACAACCGACAACATGGTACAAGCGTGAAAATAGTTCACGCGAAAATAGCCATTAGGCTACAGTGATAGAGACGAAAATCGCGTGTAATATTTTTGATAAGATGTTATTATGTATTGTCATTGTAGTGCAAAATGCTTGCACATGGCAACTTGTAATGTGCAAGCGCACCTTGCGCATTAAAATATACCGAGTATTTAGTGGCCAGTTTGCTCGTCGGATCGCTTTTTTGAATTTAAGTGTAATTATTCCAATATACCAGCACATGATAGCCTTGATGTTATAGGGATGCTATTAGTTGAGTTTGAGCATTTTGTTAATGTAATGTGTAATGTAATTGTTATGAATTTATATATTTTTTTCTGCTTTTCAGTAAGTATCATATTTAACTTAAAACTTCTAAAAGCTTAGATTGTAAAACTGATGTCTGTAAATTATAATTAATAATACAAAAATATTGATGAAGAGGGTTGCGGAGGACCGGGATGTTTGGCGCAAACTTGGGGAGGCCTATGTCCAGCAGTGGACTGCGATTGGCTGACGACAATACAAAAATAGCCATTCGACGAACACTGAAACTTTTTCAGTTTTGTTAAATTATGGGTACTTATGTTTGTGAAATACTAAAGTCCAATTAGTACACAATATTTGATATAGCGGAATATAAAATCGTATAAGCCCTACGATGACCGGCTCATCTATGCAATAATAATGCTTCCAATTTCAACCATAAGCCTTTATTAGCTGATACGCACATACGCACGCTGCAAACGAAGTTTATTTAGGACGCCAAATTAACTCCTGCCGGATATATGCATAGATATTGCCAGCATTAAAAATGTGTAATATCTTTAAAACGTGCAATGCAAGTGCAAGCCTCAATAATAAAAACGTATCGCCTTATTTACTTAACATTCGCTAACAATTATCAAACCGCTTTGTCATGGCGATAAGCGATACCTACTCACGCTCGCGAAAGTATTGCAAGTACGAATACATTGCGAAACGTTTCATTTTCAGTACATTAGTTTTAAATATTCCCATTGTGCGCTAATAGGATGGATAGTTCGAAATTACCGCCGAACGAATTTTCCTCTTTGTTGTATTATTGGGCAACAGTATCGATCTGCGTGCGGCACAATGCTGCGGCGCGAGCGGGCCGGCCGCCGCCGCGGGAACAGCACTGGCCATGGACGCGACTGCTCCGCTCGCATGACATGAGGTGCTCTGCTAAACTCACCAAAACACGGTAAGGGCGTCGTCGCGATTCATGCAAGTGGCGCACTCTCGTGAGAGATGACGGAACAGATAAATCTAAGGACTATGCAAATAAACGACTATACTTCCTAAACTGAATACATTGCCGCATTGGCGGAATAGGTCGTGTTTGTTCGGTACTAGTGCGCGGCAATGTAGTGCGAACAACGCGGAAAAATAGTCGATATGAGAAAGTGTAGCGAGTTCGGGCCGCGGGGCCATAGAGCTAGTGCGGCCTCGCGGTCCTCTTTGCCGCAACGCAAATCGTTGAAATCAAAACTTTCACGCTACGAGGCGCTACGAAGTTTTACTGCTACGAACTTCCTGCTACGTAGCGGCCAGTGCGCCCTGCACTCGAAACTTTGTTTGGAAAGCTTTTTTATCACTCGCATTCTGTTATCAGCGCGATGAAAACTTGAGCGCTTTCGTCTGGATCTTAGGACTCGGTTTGTTGACTTATCGTATGTTATCGAGCAATACGATTTTATATCGGCATCATTATCGCACTGTATCTGATTTCGCGAACACTTTTGCGATGTTTTATTTAGTTATCTATTAAGTGCAATATGTATACAAATAAAAAAAAAACTCTCCAAGCAACGACGCTAAAAAAAAATCGTAAAAATTTACACAAAAAAAAAAATACCCTAAATTCTCAGAATTAAAAATCTATTTAAAACAACACAAAATTCCCTTTAAAAAAAATGTTCAAAGAAGGTAGAAAGTATATCTAGCAGGTAACAGCAGGAGCCAGTCGTGCAGGTGGCGGAACGTCACAAGCGCCGCGCCGCAGCCGTGAGCCAGTCTGCGCTCGGCCTCCGAACACTGCGCTCGTGTCCGTGCTAGTGACTTTGACAGTTGTTGTCGTGTTCTTGTGATGTTCTCGTATCGGAACTATGGTGTATCCCCATGAAAATGTGGAGTGATTTCCAGGTAAGGTATCCTAAATCTAGTGTTGTGTTATTTTAAATAATAAATCGTTATTTTGTAACCTAAATCCGATGTTCGGAATCGCGCTAAGTTGAGTAACAGTGATTTTGGTTTAAATGGGTAGAATTATATTAAATGTTGGCGTTTTCGAGTTTGTTTTTGACGGATTTTTGTGTGGATTTTTTGAGTTTAGAACTTTGGAAGTTAGGAAACTGGTTTCGCTAAGTTAGAGAATTTTTCGTTGTCTTGCATTGGAAAATTACTTTTGTGTAAAGAAAGATTGAAATGAAATCTATAAAAAAACATTTTGGTTTTAAAAATTGTTTTTTACAAAACATCAAAATATGTGTTTTTATCCTACCCTCTTACACCAAAGTCACTCAAAAAACAGTTTATGTGCGATTTCTAGATTTTTTCTTTTTGTGAAGGTCCTAAAAACTTAGTTATATTATATGTTTTATCTTTCACAATATTTTTTTCAAATAATTTACCGTAGAGTGTTTAGTAGAATCTCTTTGTTGTAGGATTAAAGTTTTGTTTCAAAACGATATAACTTTAGCATACTGGTGTAGGTTTTAACTTTTGTCCGAACAACGTTACAACCGTACACGAAGTTTGTAACTAATTAATCTCTGTATAACAATGAAAATTGCGAAAGACTTCCAAAAACAACACATTCAGTTCGAAAGCGCGCCTTTTTTCGAATCTGACATTTCCGGCGACCTGTCAAACGTCATGTGATAGATAGAAGGGCGCATTCTGTGGTTGTTTTAAATCAAATCGTCGTATTCTCGATAACTGCGCGCCGCTCGAGGCGAACGAGACTCGTCAGAAATACGTGAACGTTGCCGTCTCGTACTGGCGCATGGCGGCGTCTCGCTCCGGCGGGTGTTTTTGTGCCGGAGCGGGTTTTTTGTCGGCCGCTGGCGGCGCCGCTCGCTCGACTCCACATTAATTATCGCTCGGCTCGCCAGTTGCCAGCGCGAACGCACTTTACTTTCTATAACGCTTTATTACGGACTCTTGGTTATTTTTCGGCGTTCCTATGTTTTGTTGCGGACTTATTCTACGTTTTCGTCAATGTATAAACTGTCAGTTTGATAGGTTTCAAGGACTTAGATATGACATGCAATATTCGTTATTATTATTTGCGAGAACAAGTAACAATTAAGTATCCGTAAAAATGTTGGTTTTTGTAATGTTTTAACGACTCGCTGGGTTTTCCTATGAGTAAGGCGAGGGGCGCGTTGCCATGGCAACAGCTAGGGCGCCCCGCCCAGTGCGTACTTATTCATATAAAATTTATCTGTTTAATAGAATCTTCTTAAAACCATTTCCTCGTTTGTATTTATTTCCTTATACTTAGCGATTATGAAACGCCACTATCTGTAGATAACAGTTGGCGAAATTCACGAAATCTGTTTTATAAATGATTCGATAATGTTGTTTGACGATAAAAGAGTTCAACGCATTGCCTTGAAAAGGCTTAATTATATTGTTTCTACGAAAATGTATTTCTTACCGTGTCGTTTAATAACATTAACATTGAATCATTTATAAACGACTAATTGGTTGTTGTGACTTGTCTATCTAAAATCATAATTTCGAATCGTTTATTTGTTTGAGAAATCTAAATTATATTTACATCATACAAACTCTCATTCTCTATGTGACACAAATGTAGTTCTTTTACACAGTACAATCAATATCTGTACTGAAATTCGTCTCACATAGGGTAATAGGTTTGCATAGAACCGTTTAGGTTTGAAGTTGTAACACACAGGCGGACAAAGTAAATTTCGCATATAAAATATACCTATGAATATTACAGGCTCAAAATTAAAAATATACTTCAATTAGACCACAAAGGCATTTTTGAATCTCACATCCAAAATTAGTATGGCAAAATATGTCTTCAATACTATAAAGGCACTTTTAAACATCAATTCACAACAAATATTAGGTAGTATGGGTATCGCAGAATGTTTATAAACCGAACAGATTCCCTGTAGGCCCATGGGGTGGGGGTGGGGGTGAGGAATGCGACTTGTTGCAAGCACGTGCATCCGTCAGACGTCAGAGACACGTTAACGTTTGCTCGCATGCAACTCATTGTTATAGGGTTCAAGATTCCTATGCTAAAAACATAATATCGACGGTTGAAAGGCTTGGATAGAGAATAATTAGCTGATTCTAAATATGTATAAAAATGTATATGTCAAAAAAATGGCGCTTAGATCAAATAGCCTTTCAACCGTCGATGTGACTATTAGGTACTAACTAGGTAGGTTTTTTGATTATTGCCTATGTTCACCGGAAATAGCGTAGCTTTCCAACAGTGAAAGAATTTATTAAATCGGTTAAGGAGTTTCGGAGCTCGTTATTTCAAACAAACAAACAAACAAATCTTTCATCTTTGTTATATTAGAGTAGATATGTTTTCGGTAGATAGATATCAACATTAGATTTTAGTTTTAGATACATTCGTCTTCATTAAAATACTTGTAGCCAAAAACGTTGAGTTATAATTTCATTTGAATGTCTTTGAAAATAAAAAAAAAATCCAATCCATTTGAATGTAATATTTTAAATAAAGCAGAAAATAAGTTTCATATAGATACATACACAACACGTATTTTGTTAAATTAAAGTCCGTATTAACGACTTACATTTTTCATACACATGCAGTAAAGATTTCGCCGCAGCGATGCATCTCGAGACTTTACAATTAACAATCGAACACGTGGAAGAAGTAAACATATAAACAAATGAATGAATTACCCGTAACGCACCCGACGTCATCGGCGAAGACACGCATTATAATCGCTTATGCAAACGAGACGTATTATGTAAAACGTTATGAATCGCGCCGACATGTTTTGACATACGTTTACGACCAATTATAAGCCTATTGTGTGACTCAGTGAACTTGAAAGACATTACAATAATATAGGGCATCGACACCGATGAATGGTCGAGCGATAACACCTGTTTAGAAAAAAAAAAAAACGTGTACTTAATGTCAGGTGTACGAATTGAAAAGGCTTTATTTTTATTGCACTCGTGTTGTGTTACTATGGCTTTATTTGTTTTCGTTTTTTGTTGTAACGTATCGTGATGAGTACTCTTAAGTCGATTAATACAATGCTAGTAGATAATTTGTTAATGTTTCTATTCTAATTATTTGCTGATACACGCCACTTTGATTGCCTCTATATATGATAAATCTAAGTCTTTAATTTTATATTTAGTTTGACTTTTTATGGCCATATTATTATCAAATGTATCACTAGATCGCTTCAGTAGGTATTTTTCTATGATGCCCCCATATACATTCATATCCATTTATAAATAGATATGTACTCTTACTTCATATGTAACATCTTAATATAAGCTACATTCACAAATATATCAAAATTACTAAAATAGACTTACAAAGAACAGAACGTACAAAAATACAAACGTATAAATTCGTCAGCCGAAATTAAAGAAAATATTATGCGTGACGCGTCGTCATTCGCAGGTACGGTCTATTTATTTGCAAGGCCCAGATTCCGGCGACCCAATTACATGCACATAAAACAATATATGAGTCGTTGAACCCGAGTTTGGTGAGCCTATGTAAACAGTGCAATGGTAAACACGCGCCCAGACGCTCCGCCGCCAATAATTTATGTAAATTCACGTCATCGCACAAGACTGATGGTTAATATCGGCATTTTCTTATTTCGGCGGTCAAGTTCAGCCCGGGGTGAAAGTTTAACAACTATAATAAATCTCTTAACTTGTTTCCTTGCTAACTTGAAGACATGTATAAAAACGGTTTGGCTGGAATGCGTCAAATGTGTTAGAGGGTGGTTGGTAATGCTTTGTTCTGTATATAATTTATCTTATAAAAATTTAGTAGGTATGTTGTATATTTCTATGCAAAAAAATTAAATGTTTTATATCAATGTATAAGAACTCGGAAATAGTTCTCAATGATAACGTACTCGTAATTCTCTAATAAAACCGACATCTCGTAAAACGTTTAAAGTATTTACACACACATTAGACACGAAACAAAAGTAAACAAAACATTGTTGTGATTTATGTTTTACTACAGACGCGAGACGGCAAGCAGCGTAAAATCTTGTTTAGGTATAATTATGCGATAATGGCTTTATTAATACCACTACAAATCTATTTCGTAGGTAGTAACTATAAATCACTTATGAATGAATGAATGTTATTATTATACGGCAACCGGTCAACGATATCGGAATGGACTAAAACGTCATTTTATAATCATAAGCTCATAAATAAACACTGTGACGTACCGCGGCTGATCAGTCGGAAGTGGGCAGGCGCCGGAACGCGGCGGGCACGTGCGCAGATGACATGTAAACGCGTTTAATTATGTAACATTGTTTTGACATTCGACAACAACGACACATTTAACGCGGACATTAAGTGGATCAATGAACTTGAGCCGTTTGCTGTGTTCAATGTTACGCAACGATCGGCGTTTGAGTGAGATTAATGCACGCGGATTATGACACGCGATACATTTCAATTTACGTTCCGTTTCATTCATGACTTGAGATAATGACGACGAGCTCGTTCCGTATGTTTGTTTGTTGATAGGCATTCACCGTCGCTCGTCACTTGTCAGCCGTTCACTTGCACTTTACATACTTGTCCGCGCGTGCGGATTACGGCCTATATGCGGACACTTGGCTATTTATCCGGTTTTTGTATTACAAATCGGAGCTTGACAATCTTGATATATGCATTCTGGTTAAAACGAAACCGATGATATCTATCTTGAGTTTGAGCGTCTCGTCCTTTACGTTCAACTCAGCAAGATAACAATGTGTAGTAAAATCGATTTTAATTCAATAATATTTACCGCAAAAGCGGGTCGCGCGCGGATGCAGAACATACGTGTTTTCTAGTCGAATAACTTACTATTAACTACAAGTTTGAGAAGACGGAGGGGTGAAGGGAGTACGTCTTCACTCATTGACGGTTGAAGCGGGCCGCGACACTTTCACTGCTCCGTTATTGCAGTCACTACGCGCCTACTGCACCCGCCGGGGGCCGCCCAATGCATTCACCCCGCGCCACCCCGGCCACTGAGCACAAGGGTGCTTCCAAACTTAAGATCATCCATACTTGAATAACGCTCATCATTCAACTTTTCACTAATATCGAGCCTCGTTAAGATCCCATTGTGCTTAATCACTTATTACCATATCATTCGTTATACCATTTTAACACAGGGATTTCTGTATCGGTTATCATGGGCGAAAAGTCGTTCTAGGTTTCCATCTATAAATATCAGCTGTTGGAATGTGACAATGAGTGGGCGCACTTGACAGCTAACGGATTAGAATCGTTGAAAAAGTCACATTGTTACGGAGATTTCTCGGGAGAAGGTTAACAACCTTTGTCACTACGTAGATGCAACGGAGACGTTCGGCAAGGAGACAATGCTCGGTATGCTAATAGTAAAATGATTGCGACATGTGGGCAATCAGTCTATCAACGATCTCAAGTCTAGACGGGCGAGTAGTCGAGCGAAGTGGGACAATGTCAATGGTGAGGGCTCGCCATTATTTGCGTAGCCGTGTGTCGGTCGAGGAACGCGTTCCCGAGTGACAAGTGCTTGCGGGTCGTGACGGAAGTTTGTAAACACCGCCGGCCTTGCTCCCGGAGCCGGGCGCGTCCACCCGCACCGCCGCACCGCAGCGAAACCGTTAGTCACGCACGAAATATCTCAATATCGCATCTCTCAATGGACCGATCGCTATCTTCGCATCGACACTATCGACGCCGTGCAATCAATAATGCAAATCGATACGGAACGATTTATTCAATGAGCACATGTCGGTTACGTAAACGCGGTGACGCGGACGTAATCTAACGGTAATTAGTTCTATATTTAGGTGCGTCGAACGTATAAGAATAGGTACGATCGGGTTCTATTTGCATCGGCCGCGGGCGTGAAGGCGGCGAGGCGGCCCGCGGTGTCCCGCGACTATCGGCTGACTGCTGATTGATGGCCGATAGATAGCTCGACATTGAACCCGAGCACGGCTACTGTAAATATATCTAGTGCGGACTTCCGCCCGTGACGTCGCGCCCGTGACGCGCCGCTGACGTAGCGCCGCGTAACACATCCATATTCTTTTTGTTTACACTATAAAGCATATTTACATTGTTATTGCATCGCGGGGTCGTCGCCTTATCTTTTATTGCTTTTGGCTTTTTACGTATTTGTATTACCTTCCTTTCTGTTGCTGATTACTATGTCTTGTTATACGATGATTTATGTTATCGCGTCTTTACATAATAGCGTTTATCCTCATTTACTTTGCATATGTTATTAATTAAAAATAGCTTTTTAATACTTGTTTATGTTTTTCGACGATCGTTGTTATCGTTTTAAAATCTTTTGTTTACGTGATTGTAGATAAATCAAGTTCTATTTTAAAGTAAATTAATTTTATTATGAATGAGTTTGTAATTCTGGTGATTAGGTAGTAACCGATCGGTAAAGTTAATATAGTAAAAGAACGCCTTTGACCTCTTATACGATTGTTGTTAGTCATTCGACTAGAAGGCTCCAGGGACTAATCTTCTAAGTGCGCAGCCTTCACAAGACAGGGGCACATCACCCGGCGGGCGGGGGTTCATTAAAAATTCATTCTTATTTCGTAGCGCTTCGTAATCAGCCGCAAAGGGGGAGAGACGCACGTTTCGGCTTTTCTCATTATTTAGTATCGCATCCATTAGGACTGTTAATGTATAATGAGTCTTGACATAGTAACGAAATATTACGTTCATAGTATTATATTGTAATCTTTAAACTTAGTCTGCTACTTTTGAGTTTTGATAATGATTGTACTTCGTGAAAACGAAAGACAGTCAATTTCTGAAATTAAAAATGAAATAATTTTTATTGATAGACAGATTTGTGTTTTTACGAAATCTGAAAACAAAGCACGGACTAAAAATACGTATTTTTTATAATTGGATAATTACAGTAATGTAGTGCGCGAGTGTGTGGGTTCGACACATTTCTGTGTCGGGGGATTCCTCCCTCACTCATCCCATCCCACGGCCCTACCACAGTTACTAACTAAATATTTTATTTCAGTACAACTCGAAATTATATAAAAAAATATATCATCTTTGATAGTACAAAAATTATATGATTTCATTGATTATTTCGAGGTATAGGTTCTCGAAAATTATTATTATTGTAAATAAAAAAAAAACATTTGTGAATACACAATGCTTCAGGCACTTTCCAATCGAAAAGTCGAATTTTTCGTCCCATCGTGACTTCGTAAGTAAAAATCTTATTTCGAGTTAGGCGTGAGTCGGGATCACGGTAGGGGCCCTCTGGCATCAGTACGCCCCCGCAAACGATCTCCCCCTCCTCTTCTAATCTTTTTAGTCCTCCCATCGAGCCTGTGACGTCACTGCTCAAGTTTTTTTCGCAATGAAAAAATGGTTAAGATTTTTTTTGTCTCAAAAGGTTAAGTTTATAGAAAATTGGTGAAGTATTATTTTGTATTCAATGTTAGTTTTCTTTTTTTGATTCATTAGATTCAAACGAATATTTAATTGGAAAATCTGACCAATGCTTAAACAATACCTACCTAAAGGCTAAAAATTGTGGCTGTTAATTGTAGAAGTCATTCGCTTGCTTTGTACTTATAATTGCTTGATTGATTGACGGAGGTTAATATTCTAAACAAAGTTGTGTTAATTGAGAATGTGGAACTTAAATGATAGATGTAATCTCAAGATATGAAGCCAGGTATTTGATAACGGGACCTGTAACTGGTTTCGGAGTACATACGTGTTGATGCGATCGCTTTGGATGCACGCATCAGATCAGCTGATCGTCGGCCGTTTTCCTTTTCATCTCGCACTTTATGTAATTAATTGGTCGCTACGGGCGGCCCGGCCCGCCAATCGACTTCGGCACTTCGGATTACGGTACGAGCGTACCCATATTAACCTTCACTCTGATTATGTGTACTACTCTGTGTCCAGTCTTTAGTTAAACCCTAGTTATGTATAGCTTGCTTCACTTTTATTAGCTATGTTTTCCAACTGAAATGCAACTCGAATGTGACGCAAAGAAATCATTTTCCCGCCGCTACAATTTATTATCTCGTTATGTCACGGAGTGTGCGCCAACAATGGAAGTTTCTTAACAGTGAACCGTTTCAATGGACTACGACACGCATCAAGTTTGTCATTGCATCCATGAACGCTTTAAAATTATCATATCTTCGACTTTGAGTCTCGCAAGGACGTAAACGAGAAGCCGCCCGCATTCAATAACGAGACCCGTATTGAGCCAATTAGCAGGACTCTAAAGCGTAATCTTCGCTATTGTCACATTCGTGTTAATTTATAGTTCACTTATGATGGCTTATTTTAGTCGAAGAGTGAACTTGCACAAAGTATTTTTCTGTTGGGTAAGAGAACGTGTCGAGAGAGGCCGAGTATCGAGCCGGTCGGTTGTGTTTCTCATGCGGTGTCGCAACCGGCGCGGCGGCGTGTAGCAAGAGTATATCGGGCGGAGAGCGGCGCAGGCGCAGCTGTCACGTCGGGCCCGAGCGTACGGCACGCATGTGCTGCGCGTGTGTGAGTGACGTCAACGAGCCACTTTCACCATACTTTCGTCGCTGCTGGTGCGCTAAAAAACAGAGCGCGATTAGACGACTGCTATTAATACATGCGATGCGACATGCGCGCCGTCGCGCGAAACGATACGGAATTGTTTTCTAAAGCGCTTGTACGCTGCTAGTTACGTTCAGAGCCTCGAGAAACTTTGATAACCACCTTCAAATCTAATAACTAATAAAAAATAATTCTCAAAATAAATGGAAAAAATACACATATCTGTTAAAATGATGTCCTTATTTGCAAACAGACTGAGTGACGATAAAACCTAGCTCGTGCTCGGATCCTGCTAATTAGCTCTACAAATACATCGACGTCGAGAGACATTCGTTGTTCACTGTCAGCGTCCACTAATATTAAACGATAATTCGAACAATTCCTGCTATATTCACGCTAAAGCATGGGACAAGTAAAATCCATTTGTTGCTATCGCGCCTGTCTAATTAAGCTCTGTCATAGACTTTTCGAAGGCTCTATTACGAGCAGCCTCCAAACTTAGAGCGGACTGTAACACATTTGGTATTCAATCGGAGATCGGGGCCGGCGGAGAATGTGTTCTATGTGCGGGCAGTAAGGTCGATATTCGGAGGGCGGAGTTAATTTCGCTCAGTGTGACAATTACGGCGATGCGGCCCGCCCTCGCGCCGCCGCAATCGATAGGCCTAGCGGGTGCGGCGCGGGGCGGGGCGGCGGTGGTCATTACTTATGAAAAGCAGAGGCAATGGCACTCGCGACCACGCGTACCACCACAACGCACCACGCACCACGTACCTACCACGCATACCGACATCGCTGTTCCCGCAGTCATAATGTCCGCAGTTGACCTGCCCTTACCCATAACTATCTAACTGCACTACCAGAATAATACTTTCCTATCATCCCATATAACAATCTACGTTTTAGAATGTTACAACAGGGAGCGTTACAAAGGATCGGGTCCCTAATCTGCGAATTGGCAATGGGTTAGCGGGGTTACTGAATTCGGGGTCTGGTCTTTGTGTGCTCCCCAAAATGCGGTCCCTTCGCTAGGGGTCGTTGTACGCGCAGCATAAAAGAATACCAGTATTTTAAAATTAACGTTTAGAAAGAGATTTAAATATGAGAATTTAATGGTGATTTTTAAATAGGTTCCCAAGTTTTGTTCTAGAAGTACGTCCATTAGATCTGGATGAGCTCGGCGATAAGTTTGCGCGGGAAAACTCATTCCCGCGCTTTGTAGCGAATTTTCTTGAGGGAGGGAGGAGTAGGTATATAAGGAGCTCGCCGCCCTTCGCGGGCTTAGTACCTAATGTAATTGGGAATGGAGCGGATGAGCTCAGTTCTGTAGGCTTTCGTTCGTGAGCACACGTCTAAGAGATTACGAATTCATTTTCATTACGCTTTCATGTTACTCGACGTATTGAATCTTTTACATTGTCGGACTTATGTTTGGTACGATCAGAATAGGCAATATTTGCTACAATTAAATGGATTATTAATATATTAATTTGAATAGTTTTCTATCCAGAGAAAAGAGTATTAAAAATAAAATCAGATGAATTCGTAGACAAACTTTTGCTTTGTTCTGATAAGCGAATAAAGGCAGTCCTACATTTTCATCTATTGAAAAAAACCCATGAACCTGTTAACTTAAAATTTAGTTTCTAGCTTGTTAGTTTGTGTTCATAGTCTTTATATTTCATAACGTACATAATCAAGTTATTGGGTTTTAATTTAATTTTAATTCAAAATAAATAGGTACTGAAATTTTCTTCAACTTTCACAAGGTTCTGTGACAACAGAATATGTAAGGCGTTTTTACGTAAGAATAATTAAACATATTACATAGAATAAAGCAAAGCAGTCTGTCGGAATGTTGCAAGCGCCTGGTATCGCGTCTTATCAGCGTCTTATCACCTTCAAGGTGACGGTCCGATGTAACCGCGCCGATTGCCGACGTTTCTCATCATTAATAATATATATATTTGTATTACTAAAGAAAGAAAATCATTTCCAAAGAAAATATCAAAATATTTTGTTGAGCAAAAAATTTTTCGATGCTGAAATAAAAATTGTTTTTGAATAGCTATTGTTAATAATGCTCTATTATTATTTTCAATCTTAAATTAAGCCGCTATCAATCGTTTATCTAAATTGCACGTGAATAAAAAATCGGCAAAATACAGACAAAGCGAAATCCTTTATCGGAGATATTGACATTGATTGTCGAAAGTGCGGCCGATAAAGTTTGTCACAAAACGCGGGAAACGCGGCAATTATGTACATAATATCAGCGAAGGCCACGTGCTCGCTTGACGTTAACAAAGTTTCCCGATGCGGAGAAAACTTTGTGACATGTGAGTGGTAGATACTTACAATATGTGCCCCACCTCGCCTTCTCCTCGCCCGCCCCCGCCGCCCCCGCCCCGCGCCGCATCCGCCGCCGCTGTGACTCAGCGGCGCCCTCGTGCGACGTCGCCCCGTCTGCCCCCATGGAAAATTTATACCCACCCTCTTCCCAAGAATATTAGAATTCCTCCCACGCGAAATAAACTTTATTCTCTTAAAATACGATCTATTTTCCTTTGGCGAGCGCCGGTAAGACAAAGGAGCGCTAGCAATTTTGCCGAAAACAAACCCTAACTCCAGAGGGATATAGTTTGTAATTTATGAGGCGCGGTGACTCACGTGCTACGAAACGCAGTGTTGACATCGCGGAGTTTGGACACCGTTTTCTACGTAATGTGAATTCATTTTTTTAATAGTATCCTCAAAGATAGCTCTATAGCTGCTTTATTTTCCTAGGATTTCTTTGAATTCATGCATACTATTTGAAAAAAGAAAGTTGGTTGATTTATTTTTCTATCTAAGTATAAAGTTTCATTACAATTATAGCGAGGTATATGCTATACAGTATACAGTAACGCAACATCAGCACAGCGCTCCCTTGTTCCACGATGTTTCGCGTCTCGAGAGCGTGTGCTCTCATCTCCTTAATTCGTCCTTCGCCGCAGCCCCCTTAATTCTCCCTCCCAGCGCCGCCGCGAGGGAGGGTGCTCACTCTCTTGTTAAGCGGAGTTCGACCCCCTTATTTATGCCCGGCGCGTGGTGGTGGGCGAGGGCCGGGGGCGCTCTATCGACGTTCGTTCGTATCTATGTACTGGTGAATTAAGAGCGAGTCGGCTTTCATTTTACTTTAAAGCTTCCACGCTCGTGTGCTCGCCTTTCAGCCAAATGACTCCGCGCTCCGAACTTCGACCTTATCTCCGAGCGCTACGGTCAGAAACTCCGGCGAAATTTTATTCGCCTTCAGTGTTTTATAACTTCAGAGAGGGCGAGGAGGCGGTAGGGTTTTTGTGAGTGGAAGGACTTTTTTGACGTACGTTTTTTATGTTTTATTCGTTTAGGGTTCGCTAAGATAACGATGTCATACTGAAAGTAAAGTGCGTTTTGAGAGAAACGTTCGAAACTTTGAAATTGTATGCGAAACATACTCTACGATCTAACGATCGCAAGCCGCGGATTTAATGAATAAAATCGAACTAGCGCCGCAAGTTATTTTGAATTTGGCGATGAAAACTATTCTGTAAAGTTTGTTACCGAGTACGGGCAGAGTGGGTGGTTAAGTGTACGCACAACGTCTTCAGAGAAAGTGAAATTTAGCACAAGTTCGGAGAAATACAACTCTACGCGGATCCCTCTCCGCCCTTTAAGGAGTCGTCTTCGAGGGGTGGCAGTCGGCAAACCCGGCTTATAACAATTAAGTTTATTTGCTCGCGCGTTTTCTACTTTCTTAGTAAGAAACATTATTTCGTTGCGCACCGTATATTTTAATAACAAAACCGTTCTAAACATTTCCAAGCTTGACAAGTTTCTGAATTTCGTAAGAGGCGTCACATTACACGAGATCGGCGTTCAAAGACGAGATAGCTAATTACATCGCCGTTTTTCAATTTTACATTGTCTCGAATGAGGTTTGCTCCTCGAGTCATAGGTGAAAAATCAAAAGAGCGAGTGCCCTGTGACGGTTGAACGACCTTTGTTAAGGTGTCGCTTTCGGGCAGGTTATTTAGTGCGGCAGGGTGAGGGGCGGTGAGGGAGGGCGGCAGGGGCGGGGGCGGGAGCTCGCAGGGCGGCCGGGACCCGGGTCGCCGGGCAACGCAACTGGGTCACTCCGGGCCTTCCACCGCCCACCAATTATGTACACGCTCGTTACCGGACACGCGTTTTTCAATCACATCCATATTTAATTGGGCATCACAGCCTGAAAATATGTACCGTCCTGTTTTACCGGGAACTTTATTTAAATTGCTGTGTCACCGTTCAAAGCCAATATGCCCCGCTATAAATATAGCGTGGAATTTCGATTGATGCTGTTTATGTAATATTTGAGTTGAAAAATTAATTCGAAAGCACTGATGTATAATGTTTGGGCAAAGGGTTCTGGACAAAGCAAGCAAAATCTTGCTCACAGAAAAGTTGACACTCCGAGGTGGGAAAGTTAAGAAGTGCGAGTGCGGGCACAAAGTTGTCTCGAGAAACTTCTTGTAAGACAGAAGTGAGCCCTAACTTGTTGCATGGATGCACCGGAGGGTGCGAGTGGGCGGCGCGGGGGGTCGTCTTCATAGTGAATGGGCGCGAGATGTCGTGGCCGGCGCGTATGGAGATGCCGCCATTGATAACCGTGACCTCGCCCTTATCGCGCCTGTCGATGACTCCCGCATAGATTATTTGCACCTACATACATATGGATTTATTCATGGCCTTCCACCTGAAATTGTAAAGGTGTTGTAGGATTAAACAGGCTATTTTGCTTTGAAATAAGGTGTACAAATTTGATAAGGATTTCGATTTCGATACAACAGTTAATTAGTAGTAAAGATGTATGAGCTGTTTCACTGTTGCATACAGCTTAGCAGTTGATACTTTTAACTTTTTTACTGTAGGTATGCAAGAATAAAATAGCTGTAAGTATGGTATTGTACTTCAACGTTGATAGATTTTCCGCAAGTCCTTTGCATTTAACCCTACTGATAACATTTTTTCTTCAACTATTTTCTTAAATTATGAAATTCTGAATGTCCCAATAACTCGATACAATTGTAAAGTGAACCTGATGCAATTTGAGTTATTCGAATTCATCAGTATGCAAAGTGGTAAGTGAGCCAGGGGCGGGCGCATATTAAGTGCAACCTTGACATTGGCCAGCGCCCTAATGTCGTCGGATCGATTGTCGGAATGTTAACAAAACCATCTCTGGCAAATAATAATAGTGTCGGGACGATGAATGAACACATTAGCGAGCGGCGCGGGCGGCAGCGGCGGCCGGCGCCGAGTCATTACGCGCCCCCATTAATCACTGCAACAATCGGCCGATATCTCGCTATTTACAAACGCGGGAGCACGTGTTCGACGCTCGTACTACGCAGAGTGTATTGACCCATTTAGATAGCTCGACCTTCGCGCGGCCATTGTGAGCGAAAAACATAAAAATAAGTTTTATTGCGGCGTCGTTATGCGTATCGCCGGTGCGCGGGCCCGTCACGCCGCGCCGCCCGACAGCTGATCGCTACGTGACATTTTTATTTTATTCGCTCTCTTCCGGGGATTCTCCGAGATACGTGGTGACGTCATTATCTGCCCGCGCACGTCTGCCGCTGATTTATTGTCTTAAAAGCGTACGATGCGCACTCCATCCTGCAGATTGAAGTGATTTATGCACTACGCACTCTCGCAATGTCAGTGCTAACCGCTACGCCTTGAACCAGTCCCGTTTACAACGCTTGCTAACATTCTTACCGTTCTTATCAGTTCCCAATAAAACGAAATTGACTGTGTTCCATTACTACGTTTTGATCCTGTTTTTTTCCTTTGGACTATGCGACTCATCTAATGAATGAAAGGAGGAACAAACTCTATGAAAACTATTTTGTCTTTCTAAATCATAACTAGGTGTATGATCAGTGCGTTACGTTAAGCTAAGTTGCACTGGGGCTCAGTAAGCAGTTAGATATGGATTCAGGCGCCTTAATATCTTAGTGTTTAGTCCAATATTGGCATGACATCGCATTGTGATATGCATATCATATGCATTAAACACTGTAAACTTATACACGCTTTACTTAAAATGTTACTACATGAGGATTTATTTTCGCTGTAAACCAAGTATTTTATTCAGAGTCAACGTTAGGAGGAAACATTCGAGCTACAAGTGAGACCTTGCGCGAGGCGGGCCGACATTCCTGTCATTCTGCCCACGGCGTTCGGGGAAGTAAGTGCGTCATCGGTCGGACAAAAACTACGATTTTCCCTTTCATTGCATCAAGTGGCCGCAACTCCGCGGAGCAAGGCTCATCATAATAAACGCATAACGCCACGTTCAGCACGCGCCCGCACTGTAAACAATACGTTTCGGGAATTCCCTCGCTTTTTATGCGGGCACACATTCCTGAGGGATTCCTTTTGTTTGCGCTTAAACGGTTCTCTTGTTCATTTTTTCCCCTGTCACCTTGGAATTATTTGACACCGCTGCGCTCTTACATAACTGTATTATACGCATAACTAAAGACTAACAAAAAATTTCTGCGGCTTACCCGCACACGAATACGAGCAGGTGCCGTTCAAAATATATCTTATTATTTCAAATGCATAATTGTAAGATTGTTATAAAAATGTTGAAGTTGAATATGCATATATACCTACCTAGTTACTTAAACACATAATGTCCCAATCCCAATTTCAACACGACCAAGCAATACTATTACGAATATTTCAAATTGCGAATACGAAGTTTCTCATGCTAGTTTTATAAAAAAAAAAACACGTCTTAAAAATACGATTCTTACATGCGAACTTTAAAAAAGTATAGGCTAATATCGTTCGAAACGGGACAGCGTATAAAAAGCTCGGAGTCGAAGAGAACAGGATGTGAGACTGGTCCGCGCACACAGCTGTGCTGCGCGTGCGCACGCACGCACACAGCCGCGCGCGGCCTCGCTCGCTCACGGAAATGTGCGTGCCTGAGACTGCCTTGGCTCGCCAGCTCGGCCGAAACCCGAATCGACTATACTCGTTAAGGAAAGTTTTATACGCTGTGTTTTAAAGTTTTTAGTTATTTTAACTTTAAAATAGTGATATAGTAAAGTTTTTTTTTAAATGTAAAATATTAAAAATTGTAGAGAAAATAGTTTTGTAGAGAATATAGATATTCATCAAATAATTCCAAATATAAATTTAGTAAAACTTACATTATAAAGACATGACTAAGATCGACTTAGGTACTAATATAGAGCTACAATAAAAATAAAAAATTAAAGCACTTTTTCAAACGAACAAAAAAGCTACTTTTTTCAATACGAAACAATTAAACCCGATATCAAACATCAAACAATACAATAACCGATAAAACGTAATTGCATAGCTTCCGAGAGCCAAAACAATCAATAAATCTTGCCGGCACATAAAAAACTCTATAACGGTGCTCCAAGCTCGGCTAGGCTGATCTGTAATCTTTAACCACCTGTAAACGAGACGATACCCTTCCGATGAATGAGTTTCTCGATCACGTGCTCTATTGTACTGAAATGGAATGTTAATCGTAAATGGTCGTTCAATAGATTCTCCAATTCGATATTGCAGATTAACACCTCTTCACGCTATCAAATTTTATGAATGAAACGCAAAAAATACTATGTGGATCATTTGTAGTGATCGTCGCGCGTCTTTATTGCCGCTGTTGTTTGTAAAAAATATTAAAACGATCTATAAAAGCTTTGTTTGTCGTCTCAACGCCTACGCTAACGTCAACTCTATTTTGCTGTTGTAAAAATAACTTGTCGAAACTGATGCTATTTACTAGATATGATATGAACTAATGAACTGTTATCAATATCTTGACATTGTTGTATGAAAAAATTTTGATATTTACGTCCATATAAAAATATAGAGACAAAGAAAATCATCGTAATCGTATAGAAAGAACAAAAAATTATCATAATAATTAGTTGTTAATAATGCTTAACGCTCGCTATTTGCGTTTTCTCATATAGCCCAGCTTTATAATGCGGAGCGTACACCCCACGCTATCTACCCCATTTTATAGTTCGCTATAATACAACGCTCGTCGGAGCGTAGGTAGCTGTAGCGTTAGATAGGAGCGGACGGCCGCTACGCGATGTTATTATGCGGCGCCTGTGTGCGCGTGCACGTGCACGCTCGCACACAGCCACGCCGCCCCGGCCCGCTCCACCCCGCGCCCTCCACCCGCAGAGACCCTCGCCCGCTCGACGACGACATGGCTTAGCGCGCTGTGAGGCAATGCCGTGCCGCCATCTATTCGTTCTTTACAATGCCATAGAAAGTTCGTTCGACTCGCCCCGCCGATCGAACTTTTCCTACCTTCGCGATCCGACTGACCGATTATCGGCGCCTCTACCTTCGGTTGACCGTTTCACTCGTACATAAAACTAGAGGCCGGCAGTAAAATTTCGTTATGACTGTAATTTTGAATAAATCGTAAACTTCTAAGCGCTGCAGGGACATCGCGGGTTTAATATACCGCATAGCTATTCGAAGCGAGCGATAAAATAAACGTCAGACGTTTCCAAGTTTCGAGCGGACAGAACGAGCGACGCGGTGCGCATCAGAAAAAGAACTTTACGACGAGATTAGAAAGAGCGGCCGGCGCGGCAACGTCGCGCGGCCACGTTCCAATGAACGGAGCGGCAACGCCGCGCGCCAACGTCATATACTAAATTTATTTTCATGAGCGCCAGCGCTGGCGACGACACCGCTACATTACATACGCTCGCTCGCCGCGTGATACCAATGAAATCACGCGGTTTCGTCTATTTCTACATCTCTCACTCTGCACGGTTTTTTCGTTGCTCCAAGCGGCGAAAGGGTCGGCGCGTTGCGTTCGCTGAACAATGGAGCGGCCCGTTTTCCGCAGAGTGATAAAAGGGTGACGCAAAATGATTATTTGCAGCGTTGCGATGAGTGGTCGCTGAGTCAACGCGGCCGCGCTGGCCTGCGACGCTTAGCAAACGAGCGCCTCGAATCTCATTGCGTTATGAACCATATTAAATACGGCTTCTTTTAATAACTTGAGCTATTTGACCGTTTAAATGACAACGGTTAATACGAAATAGATTAAAAGGTACATTTACTCACACTAGATAACACTGAAAGGACATCACAAGTCTAGGTGCATGTGGAGGTATTCAGTCTGAAGGTGCGTAAACGCGTGTGCCACCTAATTGTGGCGGCAGGTGCGCGGGCATCTGCCGCCGGTGGATTTGCTAACAATTTATTTTTTAAAACATTGTCCCGTTTTAGTTACCTAGTTAGCCGCGTGTATTGCGAAATATCATCGCGGCCGCTAACCGAACCAGCAATGGAAGGTTGGAATCGCAATGTTAGTCAAGGCGCCCTGTCAACTGCGTCTATCGAGTTCTATACTTATAGACGTAGCAGCTGCTAGTACGATACAGCAGCTTGTATTTCTAGTTTAAAGTTATAAGTAAAAAAAATGTATATGTACTTTTTATTCGTTCTTTTTAAAATTAAAAGGAAAAATTTGCTTTAACAGGAAAAGACAAAAAGGGTAACTAAACTACAAGTTAAAGTAACATAGACCCAAAAATTTGTGGACCGTAACGTCTCTATCGGTATAAAAAAATTTTGGCTCCGGCGTTCACGTTAAAATCTTTTGTATAGAGAATATTTTCAAAAAAATGCGGACGACATTTGTTCGGGTAAATCCCACAGTTGTATTTCGGAACACGAACCTCTACCTGGCCCGATCTGCAGGGGTTGCTCCCCGGGTGCATATTGTACCCAAAAAAAGAGAAGGGTCGCTCCACAAAGCGAGTTGGGCTCAGGTATCTATAGCGTTGCCTTATCATTGTATGCGAGGGATCCTCGGGGTTGATTTACAAAGGGCTCTGTTCTTTAAAACGTTTAAAGTTTTCGTTCACATCGTTCAGTTCTTACTACCTCCGAATTGGCAAATTTTGCACAGTTCCTACGATCTAAATGAAATGCTAATAGTAATTACTTACCATATTCGTTTTATTCTATATAAATATTACTAACATTATTGCAATAACTTGATTTGATGAAATTACATATGTGCATAAACGTAAGAGACTAATTATATTGGTGTAATCAAAGATAAAGTTATTAAAGTGGTATTTTGTTGTTTTTGCAGGGCTCGGGCGGCGGGTGCGGCGCCAAGCGGCGCGCCGGCTCCCCGTGCGAGGGCGGTGGTAAAGTCGCGCGCTGGGAGGACTCGATAGCGCGACTAGAGGCGGTGGCCGCCGGGGCGGGCGGCGGCGAGTGCTGGCGAGCCGAGGACGAGGAGCGGCGCGCGTGTCGCCGGCGCTGGTGCGGCGGCTGGTGCGGCGCGCACGATACCATACGCGCCGAAAACGGCAAGTCCTACCTCGAACTGGGCGGCGCCGCCGCGCGCGCCTGTTGCGACGGCCGCGCCGCCGGCCGCTGCGCATCGCGACGCTGCTACCGCGAGCGACGCCTCAAGATGATGAACCTCTGCGCCCTCAAGCTGGCGCGATTCCGCCAGACGGCGGACCCCTCGCTGCGGCGCTCGGTGCTCGTGTGCAACACGTTGCGAGGCATCGAGCGGGAGATGGAGCGCGAGAGCGCCGAGGAGACGCCCGCGCCCTTCGAAGCGGCGTGCGCCGCGACGGCCGCGAGGTGCGAGGTGCTGGGCGCGCGGGACCCGGCGGCGGGCCGCGCCACGCCCTTCCCCGCGCCGCCGCCGCCGGACCGCGACTCGGGCTACGGCGACGAGGAGCAGCGCACCATCGACTGGGGCTCGGTGCTGAGCCTGTCGTCGCGCTCGGCGCTGGACCCCCCCGAGGACGCGTGGCCCGACGACTGGGGCTGGAGCGAGGACAGCTTCGTGCGGCTGCTGGTGCCGACGAGTTAGTGGTTGCCGCGCGGGCAGGACGCGCCCGCGCCGCACTGAGCGCCTGTGATAGGTGGGCAGGCCGCGCCGCGGCGAGCTGAGGGCGGCCGCGCGGCGCGGCGAGGGCCGCCCGCGCGGCACATCTAGTCGGCGCCACGCCGCCACGCAGTCAGTAGTTAGTGTTATGTGATTATTAATGGGAAGGTGCTAGCTTCGGACGACACGCGGGACTTGAACGCGAGCCGAGTTATTTTTGATAGTTTTTTTTCTTTAAGTGGACACTGAACTGACTTAGCCGAAGATGTTATTACTGTTCGTATCGAAACTCGGGTGTTTGAAATTTTTGTTGAAATTATTGTGTAATTAATTAGATAAATGCTATATTTATTACGTTGAAAGAGAGAAGTGATGATTTGAAATTATTTCTGTCTTGGTATTTTCTATCTGATGTATTTCTACTAAAGCGTGACTTCGGGTGGGTTATGTTATAAAGAGGAACTGCCGTTCGTGGAAGCGTGATCTTTACGTATATTCCGGACAGTCGACATATTTGTCGGGCTCGCTATTTTGTTTCTGCACTTCCACTGCAAACTGAAAGATCAGCTCGCACGAACGGCAGTCGCGAACTACGCCAGACTTATGTGTGGACATGTGCCGAACTGTATGTTGTATTGGGGCACTGTAGAATGCAGTTCCAAATCTCTGAAGATTCATTTGAAATTTGACGAACAAAATTGTAATTACATAAATAAGTAGTAAGTACTTAAATTAACCCATGGACTTTCATTAGTTCCGCATCCACTGCTCCAGGGCGGCACTGCAATTGGGTGTCAATTAAACAGCCTTATCGACAGTCATGTATGGAAGTCTCACGATTTTTAGCATCATTATATACATTGAATGATTGGAATTTGTGAAACGTGATTTAACATTATACCGGTCGTACTTAAGGTTTCTCAGTCGGAATTGTAAGATGAAATCTGTCCGAGACTCCGACGAGCGCCCGATGAACGTCTCACTTTATCGATATGTACCAATTAAGAACAATAATAATTTAGGAATAACACGTACCTACTAATAAAACTATCATTCAATAATTTCTTACGGTGTTTACTACTAATGATTAAATGCAGTTCCTAATATGTAATTAGTTAAAGTATAAGTGAAAAATATCAATTTATTTGCAGTATTTAATTCTAGTTTTGTACCGACGTTCATTGGGCAGGTCGTCGGATCTCCTAGCGGGAACCTCCTTAGCTACGTAAAGTGTAGGGAAGTTTGACTAATACTATTGATTGGTTTTGGGAATGCAATGAGATTTGAGACATCGAAATACTAAGTTAATAACAATAGATAGAGTCAACCCGGCCTCCCTAAGAGAGTTCTAGTCAACCCGGTTCTACGTCATCGAAGTGTAACGAAGCGTTCCTTCGACGGCGTAGAAATGATGTGTCCTCTCGTTAGTGACGTCGGGTTGCGAGCAACTTGCGTGAAATGGGACTTAATGGATCCGCGTCATCGGGATCTGCGGTCGAGCCGCGATCAGCGACACTGAAATTTACTTATAATTGACGAAATTGACTAATTTCATCGACGAGCTTAAGAGTTTTTAGTTTCGATGAATGTTTCAAAGGACAGAGTCGCCCCGCGGCGCGACCGCTCCCGACGTCCCATCTCGCCAGCACGGAATTGCGACTGCATGGACCAAACATACCTACCTAGCACGACTTTTAATAGAGCAAAGTACAAATTTCAATAAAGTAAGATGCATTAGTGCTCCGGCGCATGTTTGTCCACCGTTGTCAATTACTCAAATATTTGAATTGTGATTCGGTAGCTAATGAGAGAAACTCTATGTTCTTAAATTTAATGTACATATTATATACGGAGTTGGGCATTATGGCGCGGTGACTCGCGGCCGTTGTAAATACATAATGTAAAGTAATAATTTTATCGTGGTGTGGACGCGCGCCGCCGCTCGCCGCGCGTCCCTGTGTATCATACGACCTCTATTCTGTCCAATACGCTGGAGTACAGATTTACAAGTTACATATTATAATTCGTTTAATATAAGGTGTCACAAAATATTGCCAGTACCGATTTGAAAGATGTCTAATTAGTTGTAATTCGTGGGTTTTGAACTCGCAAGTGATGGATAGTTTACGAGTGTTGAGTTCCGATCGTTTTCTCATTTTACGTTTATTTTCCATACTTACCTAGATTTTTTTTTTTGTTAAACTTGTCCGTATGGTTGGTTGTGATGGTTTACTTAAGTAAGTTAGCGAATTATGGGTAAACGACTCTATTGAATATAATATACTTACAAGTTTGTACTAAGCCTCCCGCTTTACGCTCCTGTCGGACGGCGCCCGAGAAAATTTTCAATTTTTAATTTAAACGTACTTAAAGTATTTAAGTAAGTTATGTCTACACGTAAGGTTTTTAGTTTAAAATTATCTCGACTGTACCAATTAGTATAATGCATCGCCAGCGCGCGTGCGACAGGGGCATAAACCGTTATCATATGCTTGCAATCATGTACAAATAACAGATTTTAACGATCTATTAAATTACCTTATCTTTAAATTTCCGATTAATGTTTCCATAAAATATATCGAAATTGTATAAAATAATGAATAAAAGCAAAGTATTGTAAATCGTGCCCAACACGTACGGTATCCGATGCGCCTGGTCTGGTCGAGGCACACGGCGCCGTGGTTGGGCGCGGGCGCGACTCTGTGTTGTGACTGCAGCAATAATCGTGGACAGTGGACCTGTCCGATCCGTCTTCTCACCGTCGGGGGCGCTTCAAAGAAACGCGCCCGACACCATCATACGTAACTTTATAATTACATTATATAAGTGTAATTTCTTAGTGTTTTTCATTGCCATTGGTTACCAAAAAATGACAGGATTTATTATTGAAACGATTGTGTATATTCTAGAAAAATACTCCCGTTAGAATGTGGCGAAATCAATTTTGTCTAAACTCGTGCTGCACATCGAATTGTTATACGTTCCTCATGTTAGGAGTTTTTCAAAATTATTTCCCTATGTTCTAACGTAAGAAATATTGTAATATAATTATTGTTTAAGCTGTTGTGTCGAAAATAACAAGAACAGGAATAATTTTGTGAAACAATGGCACAAAGAATGAACATAAATATTATATATATTATAGAAACAGAAATGTGGCTATAAGAGCAATTTTTATAATAAATATTTACTGTTGAAGAAAACACAGCCTTTTATTTTATCCGCTATACAATTTTAAACAAAGCCTTATATTAATGAAATAATCTAAATTTGACTAGACACTAAAAAATATTTTTTACATATAAGGCACATTTTTATATCATCAGAGCATCCAGATAATTGTCGAACGCTATTTCTAACCTTTAAAAAGTAGAAACATTTGGATAGATATTTTTAAAATTTACAATAATGGCCTGCACACACAAGATACTAGTCCCAGAGACTTTTATCCACGGAAACAGACAGCTTTTAAACCTATGCCATTAGGTTTATGTATGCCATTACACACACATGACACTTTTTGCTCATTGCAATAAATTTACCGAACAATCTCTTATTTTGTGACGTATAAAAGTCATATTTCTAAACAATCTATTTCAAAAAACCAAAATACATGTACAGCTATGTTCGACAATTAATCAGTAAAACATCTGAAAACCCCTACTTAACTACCTTTTATGAAATATTATAGATGCACAAACAGCCAGCCTCGCAGAGACAACTCTATATCAACAGCGAACGTCATATGTTTGATGACGTCATAATTGTAGCCTATGACAATGGCACTTCTACGAATATAAATCTGTATAAGACTGACCACCACTTATAAACTTGCCCACGCCGTCACATTTTATAATAAAAGTAATATCAAAATTTCTTTATTATTAAATTGTATTTTTTAAAAAAAAAAAAAAAAACCACTTTTTGCAAAGTTAAGAAGCGAATTGTCTCTCGTGTAGGCAAATGTAAAATGACGGGCAATCTTGCCAGGTTTTAAGGTAACGTAACAATTTAAAAGCAGTCGAAACATTTAGGTTCTTCCCGTAACATCAGCATAAGTATTTTATCCTGTACCCCTAGTATGAGTTCTGAAGATTTCGACGACGTAATATTCTACCGATTTTCTTCCATACATTGACTAATTAACGAATATCGAAATCGTTTTACGTTTTTCGAAAACGTAAAATGATTTCAAAAACTATCGAAAACGATTTTTCGAAAACTACCGAAAACGATTTTCGAAAACTGTCAAACTCGTACTAAGAGTACTAAGCTATTTTTATTCATTTTCATGATTTTCCCTCACTGTTAGCTTGGATTCCATGAAGTGTTCTTTTATGCTTCCACATGTCTCCCGAGCGTCTGTTGATGAAAGGATGGTTTTTAAATAATACTCAAAACTAGAACTTGTTAAGTTTCTTAAGATACATTTGCAACACTAACGCCATCTATTATTACTTTTCTGAACTTCATCCTTATGTAGAGTTCTCTATTCAGAAATGAGTCACAAATATATCTATCCCGTTCTAATTATTATAATTCGAGTATAAAAGAAAAAGATAGAACATACAAGTAATTTCGTCTAAAGTATAGTTTTTTTCGACAATAAGCTAGATAGACTAGTTCAGTTAGGTTTGAAAAAAAGTATTAATTAACATATCGTATTAAATTTTCGTAGAATTTAAAATTTGCATTGCGATTATATTTTTCGTATTTGCCCCTCATTCAATTAGAACTACGTGTATAGTATTTAAACAGATAATTTAACTGGAGGCGAGATCGTCAAAAACTTAAATAGAAATTGTGAAAAACTTCAATAATACAAGTTATATTGATTTCTTAGTATCATATTATTTGTAGTTATCACATACAATGTTCTTATTTGTATCACTTACAGTGTATATAATGTGGTACGAGAAATGCTTGAAGTATTATGAGAATATTTATACTTAGCAAATAAACAACTACATGTTAGTTAAAATAGAATGTAGTCTCTTTTATTTTATATACCGAAGCATCATCTTTACACAACAGACAAGTGAATAGTAA
This sequence comes from Junonia grisea, assembly GCA_018235645.1. NCBI lineage: Eukaryota > Metazoa > Arthropoda > Insecta > Lepidoptera > Nymphalidae > Junonia > Junonia grisea. The sequence continues at coordinate 759 of DVXP01000087.1, read as the reverse complement.
CTACATGAGCAACAGTGCTTTTCTATGAAACGATCCATGGACAGGCGCGGTCGCAGCTTCAAATTTTGGGGAGGGTCACAAATTGGGGGGGGGGGGGTAATAAAATACTTAATTTTATAGTACACTTATTTTGTGCTTTTTCTTTTAAGTTACTTAAAATGTTTCCGTGAGTATTGAAAATTGCAGATTTTGACATGTTTTATCTACATTTTTACTTTGCCACCAAAATTTTTTCCTTTGACATATATGGTTTTTGGGGGGCGAGTCCTCTGTGACGCCCCCTTCGGATCGCGCCTGTCCATGTATAAATTTATATTACATGGTGTATGTATATATATTTGTCAGAATGTAAGTATACAAAATTCTAATAACTAAACGATTCTTAACAATTTTTCCTTTACCATAAATAAAACGAAATTCGAAGAGAAAAGCACGGGGAAAAGTTGCAATGATTATTGTTACATACTACACCGCTAAAAGGCGCAGGTTCGATCTCACTTCCTTATTATTTTTTCGCTTGGGCAGTTATTTTTCGAAAATTTTACACAAACGACAATCTTATTTAGATAAGGTTTTAAGTTCACATTATGTGATATATGAATTCTACATGATTATCTATTCCTCTACCGCTCTCTTAATTAATTATTAATTGTAATGAATGAAAACAACCAACTCGTAATAGGTTAACGTAAAAATATTGACAATATTTCAAGTAGATTTTTATCCGCATCTTTGATACTCGAAATTTAAGAGAACTCT
>DVXP01000086.1:0-29957 GCA_018235645.1 Junonia grisea | reverse complement strand
TACCAAATTTTATCAAAATCGGTTCAGCCATTTGAGCGTGAAGAAGTAACAAACATACACACACACTCACAAACTTTCGCAATTATAATATTAGTAGGATGAATAACTAAATAGACTACATGTCTTAACTCTATAAGGCCTGAATTCACAAACTCTACATACATAACTTGGTCAAAATATGTGGTTTGGATATTTGATTACATTCACATGTATTAAAAATAAATCAAAATTCAATATATAAATGTAAGTAGTAATAGGTATGTAAAAATAATAATGAAATAATACAAATAACATGTGAAAATATATAAAATTCATTTTACTTTCACTTTCTTTAGTAATTATTAACTAAGAATTACATTTCGTACTTAATATGTATCACTATTATGTGTAAAGTGAGCACATGTTACATATTTGTTTTATAAAACAATGGTTAATATCAAAGTCAAAGATGAACAATGGAAAGATACAGATATACGAGAAGCTGAAACTTTAAGAATTCGTTAGCATGTACAGTAACAGTTAATGAATTTGCCTACCTGACAAGGCCTCTTCCTTTAATAAGGAGAAGGACACATGGTTTAATCATCAACTCTATTCCACAGCGGGTTGACAAATATGAGGTAACCTATATGTGCGTCACAGGTTTATTTGCCGTAAGTTCGACTCAAAAAACTTTTTAAAGCATTAATTAAACATTTATATTAATTTTACAAAACAACTATTTAACTGTTTTCATTCGACCCTTCTTTCTTTTCATGGGAAGTAGAAAAGAAATAAAATAGAAAAATCTTTTAATAGAATAAAAAGTTCACACTTCAGGAAATTTGATAGCATGCGATAAGGAAAATACACATTGTCATCAAAAGCTCCGATGAAAAGTAAATAGTGTTAATAAGGCTGTAAATAATAAGAGTCATCGAGCAAGACGATAGGCCGAGTGCAGTCCGTTCATATAAACGTGATCATCTCCGCGCACCACTCAGTGGAAGGAGGCTAGCGTTCGGCCCGCGTCGTACACTTTAAGGCGCTTTGCGCACGCGCACCTCGGCCCTAGCGCCAGAACCGCGATTTATGTATTTTATTTGACAAAATAATGATCATTTCACTGTTCTAATTTTTCGTCAATAAGGTGTAAACGTGGACTTTCTTCACTCAAAAATCGAAATTTTCTTTTTTATTTTCTTTTTCAATTTTGTACAAAAATCAAAATGGTCAGTGGAAATACAAGTCCCGGCGATCCCACGAAGATACCGCCGAAAAATCGTGAAAAGAAAACAAATAATTATAAACGAGCTAATATATTCTCGAAGGCATGGTTCATGTGGATGATGCCTACATTTTGGCGCGGCTACAAGCGGGACCTCTACGACGCCGATCTCACTAAGCCCAAAGACAACCACCACTCTGACAAACTCGGGGATCGACTGGAAGCGTGAGTATTACTTACATTTACCTTTTACAATGTATAGTATGTAAACTTGGAGTCTTAAATACAATGTAAAGATACACATGTAAATACTATTGGTTTTTCTACAGCTGTTGACCTCACATTCACAAGGTAATGCTCTCAAATAAAAATAACTTCAAGCATCTTGAAATATTGAATTGTATGTTATATTCTTTTATATTTACGCATTTTTTTTCTTTCAATTAAGTAGCGATTATTAACTTTTTCATAAATATGTTGTATCGCGATTCAAAAGCGCTCCAGCAGCCTAATTGAACAAAGTATAAGGACTTATAATTTTCCCTTACTTTCTAAATTGTAGCGACAAGAAAAAATATTTTTAATTATGAAAAATTATGACAAAAAAGATTGGGAGGTTCATAAAAATACTAATAAATAAATGGTTTAAACATTTTCAAACTTCAAACCTTAAAACCGTTTTAATATTCGTTTTGTAACAAATCTGCTATTTATCGTGTAGTGATAGATCGTGTAGCCTGTTAATAAACAAAAAATTATCTATAAAGTAGGTATTATAAAAATAAAAGAAGTATTTACTAAATAATTGCGATTATAATTATTACCTGCAGTGGTTATAATATGTAATTTACATAATTTTATTTTTACCGAAATTTTTTGATAGCCAAAATATTTTCAGCAAGAAATTCTAATGAACATTTGAATTTAAATATTACATAATAAATTGCGACTCAGTGATTTTACAGTTTCGACAGAAATCAAAAAAATATTATCATCAAATAACAAGTAATTTCTATCTTTATATAATAATATATCTTTATATAAAGCATATGCTCCTTTGATTATTAAATTTCTATTCGATTTCTCGGGGATGTCATCATTAGATCCTATTCTCTTTATCATGGATCACACTTGGAATATCTACCACAACCAACCAACCAACCAACCTTTTCAACAAAAATAATTCATAAAATCGGTCTAGAAACGACAAAGTTGTGCGCGAATGAATTGAGAAAACTCCTTTTTTTCAAATCGGTTAAAAAGACCATCTAATGCACATTTCTCAAGCACTTGACACGAAAATCGAAAAGTGAAACAAGTCACGTAACCTTATTAACCAGCTTTCCAAATATTCCCTAATTAGCATCACGGTTAATGCGGAAATACGAGTATGTAAACGACAACAGTATCAAATAGCATGGTTAAGTTATTTATAGGGTTAAATCTATATACATTTACATACAACTACCTGTCTTTCGAAATAACCTTTCTCTAAGATGATAATGATAGGTACTTAATATCTATGTTATTAAATAACGAGTAAATCGAAAAAATAATACTTTTCTCGATAGAAGAGCATTCAGTAGGAAGCAAATTTATATTTAATTTTTCATTTATTTTATTTGAGTATAAGTATCTGTTTAATGTATTTTAATTTCAAATGAAAATCTAATCAATTTAATTATAAACAAACGTGGTTACTAATAAACGTTCAGAATTTTCCAACCTTATTTTTACGCTTAAATAAAACGTACCTATTTTGCGCAATCGTTAGGTACATAGGTATATAGTTTACGTAAATACTACCAGTATTTTATTAGTACCTACTAAGTTGGTTTGAAGTTAAAATTATCATCTAAGACCTATCTGTACAGTATACGTATATTTATATTAGAGTCAGGTGATAAATAAGAACGTAGTTTATCACAAACATTTCTTTGAAATATTTTCCTAGTGGTTAAGGAATGGCACGAGATAATCTTATATTTTAATAAGACCTCTGTAAGTGCTTATTTATTTACGTGCTCATAATAGATACGTATAAATAGCCCACATTGTAATAATATTTTACAAAACTTTTCTTATTTAAAAATAATACAAATTAAAATAGGTGATAAAAACGTTCACAACTTCCAAACTCCTGAACATAACTTCATATCTTGTTAAGAAACAACTAGAACACTATACAAAAAACTTACATACAAATTAGTACGCTAAAAGCTATGATGCCACAAATAAATTGATACAGTTTGAACATCGATAAATCCATAGCACACTCTATTTTTATGAACAAAACATACAAAATAAGAGGCTACTACAATCGTGGGATACCTGTAATATTTAATTACCCTTACATAATTCAATAAAATTTAATCTAATAGTTCCAAGGCAAAGATATGCTTAGATACTGACATCAAACAGCAATAACTGCTTGTATGTAGCTAGTACATCATACGTAACTAAAAGTATCTAATAACAGCAAACTATTAATAGAAAGATAACAAAATAGTTTAATGCATTTATTAAATTATAATATTAAATGTAAATATAAAAGATTAAATTATATAATAAACAAACGCCGTTTATTCCGATCGTAAATCAACGCAATGATAGTGCTATGTTTTGAAAGGAAAATTTTTCTCATTCAATGACGGTGAGCTTGGTATTGTATGTACCAATTCGCCAATAAAGGTTGGCGGAGGTTAAATTGCAATCGCTCGTAAAACTTAGAAACTACACAGATCTGAATAAGAATAATTTCTAAGTTAATGGCTGCCTAAAGCTACCCTACGCATAAAATGCTTTATCCTGACAGATCAATGCACAGCCTAAAACGCTGATCGCAAAAACCTGAAACCTGAAACCTGAAACAGAACATTCTTTAACGGTAATCATGGAAGATGTATTATGTATTTTATTAAATAATAATAATAACAAAAATTATAATAAGTAAATATTTTTATACTATTTTATTTACTATTTATTTCTAAAGTAATAAATAAAATCTGCATTCGTTTGACGTTGACGATTTGTTTACTTTTCTATTACCAATTTTTATTCACCAAACAGATTTTAAAACATTTACGCGAGAAACATTATTTTGAACTTGACATTCGTGAAATTATTGACAGCCATTATTTAAATTCACTCGAACAGTAGACTACGTATCATAGTATATTGCGCGATTATTTAACTTCACAACTATTGAGAAAAATAAATGGTTTTTTAATAATAAATTGTTTCACACCATAAATCACACGACTCTTACTATTAGTTACGATTCATAAATGTTTAGTCCTTCTTGGAAAATAAATGTATGAAATAAAAACTTGCAGAAACTAGTGACTTAATGTACTTTTAAATACTTACTTGAACATTATCAAGGATAAAAAAAACTGATATATAATAATTTTGTGGTATTACATTCTACATAACTTTCAAATAAGTACAAGTTCCGCGTACCTACTCTCAATTCTGTAGTATCAAACGAACATATTTCCCGAAAAATATTTTATTTTGAAAATTGTTACCTATACGAGGCCTCATATACGAAACATTAAATATATCATATTTTGGCAGATAAAGGATGTGTTTAAGTAAAAAAATCACAAAACAATTGTTAAAGATATCAACTATTTTGAGCAATTGAAGTCTGTGTCCTAGCCTCTCTTTTATAATGTAATACAATTTTAGTTAACTTATTATACTGGCTATTTAGGTACATGGTATTGATATTCTTACCACTATCTTAATTACTCGTATACAATTTTGAAATTGTATAATGTTTACAACTTTTACACTTTCATTTTACACCTTTATTTTATTTTTACTAGCTTTTGCCCGCTGCTACGCCATGGTGTATTATTGAGCCAATAAGTAGCTTATATTTTTTAAAAGAGCCTTTCTAAATCAAAATTTGTCGAAAGTGATTTATGATTGAAAATATACAAATAGATAGCCACTTTCGCATTTTTATATTGGTTATTTTGTATTTTTCTTTATTTTTAAACTATTAATAATGTACATAATTGTATATAATAATTATATCATTTGAAATGAAGTGAGAAAAATAGATACGAAATATAATGTTGTACGTTCGTAACAACATCGTATATAATCTGTGGTACAAGGTCGATTATGGTTACGAAAACATGGAAGACCATCGATTTAACAAATTAGATATGAAAATGTTTGCTATCTCATGTGACATAAAAATAATAGGGCGTAACAAATGAAACAAAAGATTCTTTATTTTACTAAGGTTTAAACGCTAAAGTAAAATTTTAATTCTTCGTTGTTGCCTGCAGAGAAATATGCAAACTGTGAATGATAGTATTCTTTTGTTAATGCTAACACAATAAAACATAATATTTATTTAATTTATATAATGTAGTAGCTGTGTAAATAGATAGCAGATAGGTACTTTATGTAATTGTCATAAGGCTTAACATTGATAACGTACGTCAAGTATGAGTTTACATACGATTAAAAACTACCTTAGAAACGTAATGGGTAAAGAAAAAACAATTTTAATAAAAAAATAACCATCTTAAATATTTCTGTATGTAATGTAATAACTACTAATAACTTAGATTAAAAATAAGGACAAAAATAAATAACTGTTTGAACTCGATTCAAAATCATGAGCCAAGTGTTTGTTTTTTAAGTACGCATGCTTGTAATTGTTTAAAAATTAAATTAAAAAACAAAAAAACATTATTATATGATGGCCAAAGCTGTAATAATGATTGAAGAAGTGACAATTTATATTCTTCTATTTAAATATAATTATTATAAAGCGTTTAGGATCTTCCCTTATAATTTTATGTCATCTTATCTCGATTTATCTAAAAAAAGAATAAATCACCTTACGGATTCAAAGAAGGAATAGTTCTAAAAATTCCAAGACTCCACCCCCAAGATAATTGATTGCTAATTACCAAAATTTTGTGTGCTCTTTTCATTTTTTCTACTCAGTTCAATAAATTAATAATCTGTCGTCAATATAAATTTAAGGCATTCCTTCTTACCCTACAAGAATTCTGGATTCATTAGTAATTAAGACGACTATATGGAAAAATCATAGCTTTACCACTTTTTCAAAACAATAGCAATTGTGAAGTAGGTATTGAATAAGAAAAAACAAGAAATTAAACATAAACGGTGATATACCTTACCTGCAATTGTCTTATCGCATTCTGCTACGATAAATAAATATGTGTGTACAGATACATATATGTATATTTTTTTCTTATTACGACTTTCAACAAAACGAATCGTAAAACACTCGATTCATAAAAACAGTTCTTATTCCAATGAATTTAAAATATAAAAATATAGTAATTTGATCATATGCAACACCTTTCATTCTGTCCCCTTTTTTGAAAAAACTAAGAACATAAATAGACATTCCCATACCAATAGTTATGTACATTTTGTTACAAATTTCTTTAGTCTATTATAAAACATACAGTCTGCATAACGGATCAATTTGATATACTGTGGTTTATTTTATTCATCAAAATAACAATAAATAGCACACAAAAAGTACTAAATCTAGCTCCCGATCGCGAATTTTCCGCGCCTTTGATGATTGTATGTAGTTGCCAAGGGAAATTCGATTTCTTCGTCGTAAATTTTATCCTATACCCTAAGCCTAAGGTATTACCTTTCAAACTTTTCGTTTCACTGTCCTTATGCCACGAAAGAACAACAGACATGCAAATATATAATCTTTGGTCTTTATAAAATTAGTAAGGTAAGGTAAGGTAGTATTTTACGCTTAATTTTGCAAAACTAGAATAGAATATTAAAGAAACTCGATAGAAGTTTCCTGTTTAATTTAGCCGTCTTTCCGGGTAATTGTGATTACACGCCATTTTATTGGGTAATGTAGATGATGACAGCGGCACTTCGATAACTTTCCTGTACCACAGGAACCGTAGGGTCATTAGTTAATTCAAGATGGTACTTTGGACCCGTTTAGTGGAACGCTTTACAAATATCTTAGGAAAAACGAGTTCTATGCGTTTTAGAAACCTTTCTATTTGACGTAATAGTTTATGTGCTTCGTCATTTATGATAAGCCTCTTAATATGATAGAGTCTTTAAAAATTAATATAATGTAAATATTGCACAAATAAGATGTTTTTGTTATCAGCATGTTGTTTTTTAAAATTAAAATTCTTTGTAACTACCTTAATTAAAATTTATTTTTTAATGTTATTTAATTGTTTTTATAATAACTATATACGTTGAGCTTTTTATTTTTTTAAGCTATGTTTAACAAATTCATTAAATCGTTAACAAGCCATTTGACAATAAATGGCAGTAGCTATAACTACAATTTATTTGTATTGAAACGTATTCCAGCATACAAAAGTAAAGTCTCAATTAGAGTAACATGCTCGTCCTAATTCCGCATAACGCAGCGCTCGGCCATTGTGCGTCACGGTTAAGTAGCTGATTGAGATCATGATGAAATTATCCTATCAATTCTGTGCCACTAGTATTCGGAAAGTATAAATAGTAAAAATTCAATTTTCTAAACAAAAAGTCGTATAAATTACATCGATAGAAATCACCAACCATTTTTTTGTTTTAAAACGTTTGGGTCGAAATATTGTGTGATTTAAAATAAAAGTTACGGATGATAATAATCGATGGTGCACATAGAATATGACACTTGAAAGCTTCGTCGAAATTCAACAAAGGGAAACATACACATATAAATATGCACCAGGCAGCGCGCCGAAACAAGCAAGTGCAATCACACGACGAGTCTGGCGCTAAAACATCTTCACTGTATTTAAGATGCCGAGGACGGCGCATATGACACAAAGGCCTAGAATCTGTGCGAATGGGAAGTACTAATCAAGGCGACGAGCGACTTGTTAACAGGCACATTATGTACATATTATACTGTACTTGCGCTGACTTAGTCACACTCGTTACATTGACTTATACGTAGCTACCCGCAATTATTGAATACCAGGTGATGCGGGGTATCGTAATTGCGTTCATATCGTACAGCGCGATTGACGATTAAAATTATTATAATTTCAAATCATTTCAACGTTTTCATTAAGTCAGTTCTAGAAATAAGTGTCGTTTATTTTATTGTTTGTATAGTACCTGTAATTAATTCATAAACGTACTTTGTTAATGTTCTAGTAATTGTACGTCAATAAGGATACCTAGTAGGTATCGTAAATATGTATAATAAATTTATTATTATTCAGTACATACATTTTTAATTTCCTAAAAGGCTACTAAAAGTATGTTTCAGTAAAATAATAATAATTAATTAGACAAAATTTTTTTATAGGTTTAGCCTTGGTTAATATCTCATTAATTAACTATAATAATAATAAGTACGAACTTGTATATTTAAAATATACAGTTTATTATTATAATGAACTCTATAAAAACTTTGTTTCTTTGTAACCGCACAATATAATTATAAAAGTAAAGAAATAACCCAGTCATTTAAATGCGCGATAAAATTATTAGGTAATTTGAAGACAATATGCTTGTTGAAATTGTATAAGAAGTTCAGATTTAGAGTAGATCAATTCTATCACATCTTGTTACGAAAGGGGTTGAAATCTTAAACGATATTTATGTACAATTATTATTAATAAGTAAAACATAATTTTTTTACGTATTTAGTAATTACCAGACCAATCAAATGTTTAAACAAAGAGTACTTTTATTCTTTTTAGTGATTAAACTAAATGAGTGTACCTTAAAGAACAATATGTTAAATTAATTAACAGCCTGAAAAGGTATTTTGTCTGGGGTCTGGGCCTGTTCTCTTTTTAAACAGAAGTGTTACGAGCTTCTAGCGCTATGCTACTCTACTATGAATATGCGAATACCCTCAAGCCTAAAAATCTAAAAATGTCTCCAACAAATGTGTTGGAAAAAAATCCAGCACCAATGCAGGCTGCACTACATATTTTCCGGTTGTTATTAATTAATTATTTATGAGTAATTAGAAATAGAATATATTAGCAAGTAATTTAACCGGTTATGCACCACAGAGTCTTCTCGTGATAATATACACATATATCTCGTGGTGTAAATGACTCACAATCATATTTGTATTTTTAATTAGTTATTATGCAAATATGTAGTATGCAAATAATATCTACATTTTAATATTTAATTCGAAATACAATGAAATAAGCTACAAACGTGTAGCCGCTTCGAATATTTACAAGTACAATAAAGAAAGAGAATTTTGTATGTGCGAAGTAAACATCGGAGCCACTGAACCTTTTTTAAATATTTAAGTGTATATAATACCTTATAGAATGCAGATTAATTTCAATAAGCATTGGCAATACTTTAATATGCATTATTTAAAACAATATGTACACAAACGCAATCCAAGCCACAACTAAATGCTAGTCCTTCCACAATGTGACATATAATGTAGAGTCTACATCAAGAAAGTCGGATGTTGGAATTAGGCTACAATCGATATCTACATTATGTAATTTCAACAATGCGTCGTGAATGGAGGCAATGGAGCAGTAATGCGCTAACAGGGGTAGCGTAGACGCGTCCAGAATATTCGAGAGGAAGTAATGACACACACAGCGTTTATTCTATTATCGAGATTGGTTCGCAAGTTTTGCTCCAATTAAACTCGTCTCGCTGCTAGTCTATGGAAATTTTTGATAGTTTAAGATATCGGACATGATAAATTACGTTCATTTAATAGTTAGTTACAAGTAAATTAAAAACTTATTAAGGGATTGCCAGAGTCTTCGTATGGTACGGGTGAACTTTCAGACAGAAATAAAAGCAAATGAAAATATGAACTGCTTTGAATCTGAATCATAGGGTTTGAATTTAGATTTAACCTTAACACCCTCAATCCTATTCTATTTTTTGAATAACAGTACAAGCTTTTAAATATTTGAAAGCTAAAATCACCGCCAATGCTCATACTTCCGCAGTCCCTACGTAAAGGCAAGAAGGGCGATATAGTAATTACTACATTCTGGTCATCAATACGCATGTGACCTTCGCAAAACAACTCTTGTTTACATTATAAAAATACGTCGACTAGTTTATATAAATAAATAATTGAATAAAAAGTGTGTTTTGTAAACAAAGGTCAATTTAATTTTAAGTGCTTGCATATTTATTATTTTATGTACATTAAAGTTATATTTTGAATTCCTTTTTAAGCTTTTTGTGATTATTATTTACATTAGACCCGTTAATAAAAAATACAGTACACAATAAATACATTAAAAGTTAATAAGTTAATCAAAATTTCCAAAAAGGAGATGTCTCAAATTTGCAATAGTTAAGCGAGTTTTAGATTAAATACTACTATGATTAATTTGCATAATTGATTAATAGTTGGACTATGATTCGTTTATGAATGGCTACGATCTTTCACGTCAACTTCTAAAGTACTGACAATTAGATTATCGTATATTTCCCTTATAAAGCGAACAGCATGCTGTTCAACATGCACGAGGCGCTCTAGAAGGATGTGCATGTTGAATCTACATCTCAAACATGCATTACACGTTGTTTAGCATGTGGTACACGAATTCCTGACTTTCCCTCGAACAATGATTCACTGCAATAAATATGTAAATAAGCTTAAATTGAAATTGCAAAGAAATACTGTCTATATGTATAATTCGTTTTTAAAGTTAGTACAGGATTCATTTTAACATAAAGTAATAAAGTAAAGTAAAGTAATAACCTATACATATCCCACTGCTGGGCATTGGCCTCATCTCCTATTAGGTAGAAGGTTATGGAGCTTAATCCATCACGCTGCTCCATTACAGCGTATATAGGTACATTGTAACATAATATTTATTAATTATGATATTTAATTTTTATAATTAAAACCTTAAAAATAATTAGACTTTTAATGCGACCTTTTATCCATAAAGTATTTTTTACATTCTGTGACTAATAAGTCACGTTTTCTGAGACTGAATGGGGTGTGGGTACGAGTACGACTAACTTCGGTTGTATTTTACACAAGTACCAGCCCACGCCATTCCATTTCTACTTAAGAAAGAAATAAAGCCAGAACTCGCGCAAACAATTTTAGCCTTTTATACCTTTAACGAATTCATTGCGGTCGTACACGCGCTGCTATTTTTTTTTCTTTAGACATTTCGTACGAACTAACTTGTGCATTGGTTTACCTTTATTCTAAGAACTGACGCAAATTATAATAGATACCGAGAACGAGACTTAAGCTTTACACACTGCTCGCTAGTGTCGTATTAATATTAAATACGCTTTGCATTTCTAATCAACTCATTAAATTTATGGTCTCGAAGATTGTGTAGAAGTACAAAATTGTTTTAAATATTTATTGGAATGGTGGGAAAAGGTCAGACTAAGTCACAGCTCCGGCGGTAATAACATAATCAATAATAATTAGATGGATTGTGTAAAGCATCGTGTCGGAGCAAAACAGGGACAAGGCGAAGATACGATCGCCGGTGACGCCATAGCGTTTGACGTTATTTAAAAAAATAACCTAAGTTAGTGTTTATATTTACACAAAAGTTTTTATTTTTTATTGATTAATTTCAAAACATTCGTACAAAAGCTATTCTGTGATACAATAACAAATAAAGTACATACATATATTGCTAAGTATACGACTTGATCATATTTCCGTTTTCCCTTGTGTAATTCGAATGAGTGAAGATTAACGAATTTTCACAACATCGAGACATTGAATGCCAAAACTGCAATATGATGATAAACATTGCTACAGCCTTAATTCAATTATAAAACTAATAACTTAAGAATAATGGAAAACAACGTAATAGTTTGCATATTTATGCATAATAAATTAAAAATAATTTGTATAAAACAATTGTGATTGAATTAAAATGGAAAAATAGCACAATTTTATATCACGATTTATGATCAAACTCCCAAGAGTTAAAGCGAATTTTTACCCAACTACTATATGTTCACCTGTTCCCTCATAACTTATAAACTAGTTAGTATAATTGGACAAATGAGGTGTCATTAGAAGCCTCTCAATCGTCTTCTGGTTAAAGGCTACATAATGTCGTGCTAAATTGACTACAGCGCCCTCTAGAGGACTAAAAGTACAGAATTTAAAAGAAAAATTCTTGACGGTGTCGTGTGGGGTATCAAATGAAAGAGTTTTATTTTATTAGCACATTTCAAATATGTAAACATTTGCTTGTAATCTCCCGTTAATTGCAAGAAGTTCAAAAATCTTTGTATGTATTAAAACACAGTTAGGTATCATAACCCCAAAATTATGTAAAAAAATAAGTTCTAAAAGTAATACTCGACCACTGAGTAGTATAAAACAAGAAAATAGCCGTGGTCGTATGCCTCTTATTCTAACATAGTAATATCTTCTAGGGAAAAGTTTTTTAATACTTATTTTTTTTAGTTAGTTAGCGTACCTATAAAAACTTACTTATAACTATGTTACGGGCGAAGGTAAAAGTGCATTGTATCAAAAATTTTTAGGTTGTCATTACTTTAATTTTTAACGTCTGAGTTTTAAAATATATATGGGTATCTTAACTTACATATCTAAAAGCAATTAGTTTAATGAATAATCATATATTAAATAAACATAAAAATGTAAATTGAAAATTATATTTAGGGTACATTTTTGGTACGGTAAATATGTTAAAACAGCGAAGCACTTGTTATTTTGGCTCTCTATTGCCCTAAGGTACGGAATTTTTTAAATGCCAGATGGACACGGTCATTTATTTTGTTCAGGGGCTATTCGCTTAACAGACACAACGTGACTAGCTCACTGACGAAATAAGCAACTTTTATAGATATTTTAAGCAACTTTTGTGTAATTTTTGTCGTTCTTTTTAGTTGCTTCAATTATATATATTTTTCACATATTTTTACCATATTTTTCGATAAAATATAATTTAAAACCGACCAAGTACGGGTCGAGCTATACAAAATGTTCCATTTATTTACGTTTTTAATGATCCGTGGTTATCCATTACTAGCGGATTTCTACAAAACTATGTCTTTAAAAGTAATATCATAAACGCAAAAGTAATTTAAGTTCAGCTCCACTGTACTTATCTTAAGTTTGATGTGTTTTTAAACCAAAGTATTCAATTAAAGGAATGTAGATACCTAATCACAAAGAAAACGTGCTAGTTAAATGTTTCCTTACATGCAACTGAGTTGATTCACATGGCATAACAGACAGCGGAAGAAAAGAGGTAAACCAAAAGATATAAGTCGTCGTATAATCTTAGAACAGTGACGGACTTGCAAAAATTGCGAAATAAATTTTTTACCATATTAGGACTACAAAGTGTAAATTTTAGTATGACGTTGGGAAAAAAATTCTATGCCTTCTAGAGTTAATCAGTCGAAACACTGAGGGATTTAACAAATTTTCATAGTAAAATGGCTAACATGATTATTTATTCAGATCCGTCACTGTTCTACGATCACGATGAAGTATGTGTTCGCAAGACAGATTTACAAATATTTTTAGCCAATATGGCACTTGCAGTCGAGATGTTGATGATAATGGCATGCATATTTCGAGCTAAATAAACACTAAGTGACGTATGTAAGTATGCCACAATCACTGATAGGTGGAAATGCATACGTTATGCCGGTTAAAATATTTATCTACTAAAGGTTGATATGCTTTCACTCCTGTTTTATTTACATATCATTTAAATATCAACTATTTTTACAATTAACTTTTTTACCGTCGTCTGGAAATAAATCAATAAAAAGGGACATGCAAAACTGTTTCTTTTGTCTTTTCCTATTTCGTTAAATTAGCTCTCGCCGTTAAATATTTAAAAATGATATGTAGTTTTGAATAATTACACCACTTTTCTGTCGTTATTTTCACGTATAAACTGTTTGTTTCTTTTTCTCATTGATTTACTACAGAAAAATACAGTACATATGTGTTACCTATACTTTTGTATATCTGAGACGAGTAAAAACTGCAGTTTTGTTCTTATCAGCCTAGCTCTAATCACTTACAGGAAAATCCATGCAATGACAGAATATGTGTATCTCTAGCCCTGCACCTGTTAGAACCATATTCGAACTAAAATATGCCCCATTAAAAAACGAATTGGTATTGTTACAAAAAATAAACTGTCATGTAATCTGCCAACAACTTCAAACTATGAAATACCAATCATTTATGTCTATACATATACAAACATAACATTTTCGCTTAAACACGCAACATTTGGAAAAATTCTAAAAAGGTCAAGCAAAAATTGTCATTTTTTGGGAGGAGTAGCGAATGCGCATTCGCAACCGATCCCGGAGCCTCTCAGCCTCAGCCTCCGTGCAGATGACGTCCAATGCACAGATTTTTGTTAATACGACTACACATAACCCGACCACCACCCCCGAAGTCGAGTATCTATTAATTATCTGCGTCTCCAAAAAAAAAATAATTTTAAGATAATGGGAGTAGAAACTGTAAAAATAGTTGCTGTTTAAATTAATTTTTAAACTTATGTACTTTCTGTCACCTAAACGTATACAGTGATTAACTGATAATATATTTTTTTAGATTTGCGTGTTTTAGTATTTATTAAAAGTAAAAAATATATATATTTAAAAACTTACTTGAGGAAAAGAAAAAGCCCCGACAAGCAAAACTGAAGACAATTGCCTTTTTTAATTTACCTATATAATCGTTTCGTAATTCCCCTTGGTTGTGGTGCTCAATACGTTCAAAGATTGTATGTAGTATATATGTGTAATATACATAACACTGTACTAACACGCAGTAGGAAAAAATTAAGACGAAACATTGCTTACATTAAAATCAAGGTAGAGTAGACATGTGCTTAGCCGCTTAGGTGTTTTTAATTTTGTTTACAATTCGAAATTATCCACTTTTATGTAAATTAATACTATAATTCAGACAGGTTTAAACATGAAATAAAATGTATTGTCTAACGTTAAGTCATTCGTGATAATTTTGTACTCTCGCTCTACTATGATTATTTGATAAGCAAATACAGCAAATGTTCGTTCCGACATATTATCGTGTATTTACGAACAAGATAGCAGGATTTTCATATTATTATGATCTACGTAAAATAACTATTGTAATAAACGTCACTGCAATTAATGTTTTAAGGACCTTTTTTCTGGAATCAATATAATCCGTGTAGCCACAATAATAGTGATGCTTCTATCATTACAAAGTTTTCCTACATAATTTCTTGAATTAAAATTAAAAAGGACATTTTCGCTTCAACGCGGCAACGGAAGGAAAACTAATTGTTAAATAATCAATGGCCCATTTCTTTTATACTTGAATAATAATTCAAGAAAACAAAGAAAAACAAAAATACATCAAATAACTATAGATTATTATTATTTTTATAATGAATTAACTCTTGCTCGCGGTTTTACTCGAGTTAATATTAGTCATGCCGGATCGTCTAAAATCTATCTTACTGTAATGCCGGATCAATATACTCCTAAATATCAAACATTGTTTCATAAATGTAAAATTTATTACATAACTTCAGTAAAACAAACATAACAGGTAACGCAAGAGTTCATAAGTATTGCTTCATATAATACAAGTGGAAGGGTTTCCTTCGTTTACAAGTACCTAGCCACGTGTGTGCACGGTACCGTTATTACTATGCAGAGTGAGATCGTCGTGTCGGCGTGTCAGCCCGCGTCGCGTCTGCAGCGCACCTTAATCATGCGATTAACATTTTAGGTCATACTATTAATTAAAAACCATCTTACAGTTCTAAATCAAATTGTTAGACTCGAAATGGTCCTAAGACCAGCTGACCACGTACGATACATGATAATCGAACTATTTATGCATAGGAAAATTATCACTTGTAGAAATATTTTCGCCCACAAAACCTAGTTGAGAAATAGGAGATTTTTAGAAAAAATTATCGGTGGCTAAGAACGCATAGAAGGCAAACTTACAAACACTATACTTTTATTATATCGATGTTATACAACCATTGACGGTCACATTAATATTATAGATAGGTATGTATTAAATCAACGTTTTAGATATAGGTGTAATAAATCGCATCCGTAATTATGATGTATGCACATATTTTTACAAGTCAAGGACAATATTGTACAATTAAAATCAAATGCAATAAGAATTTTAGTCTTTAACTGGAAATAATCGAGACAATAACGACAATAATTGCATTGAACGCTTAACGAAGTGCGATACGAGATTCTTGTAACACGGTGAATAACATTAAGCGACTGTATGCCACTTCTCACAATTGAACAATGCAAGTATTACAAACATAGTCACGATCATGACCGCGCGATCATTATTTTTATCAAACAAGACATTCTTTAATAAAATTTCATAGAAAAAATTACTTAAATATTGGTATAAATAGATCCACATTAATTTTTTATGTTTAAAAAAAACAGATCAAATATTTGCATTACTTTAATTAATAAAAAATTACAACAAAGATAAAATCTTTATACATAAAATACTTTGACACTGTTTGTATTATCCAAAAGGAGAGCACAGATTAGATACTGATTTAGATCTCTTGATGATTCGAAGAAATCTTGTGTATATATTTGAGTGGGTTAGAAAAAAAATTAAAAAAATATATTAGTATATTTTATTTTGGTAGTTGAATAAAAACATGAAAGAAACACTTATTTATAGTGTTAACGATTTGCATTTGCACACCAAGGTTTTTGCACTTCTTACACCAGATTTACATCTCGGTCTATAATTACATTTACTTTTATGCATATTAAAATAACGATTATTACGAAAGAATAAATATCTTTAATAATAAAGATTAGCTAACTTCTAGTATCTACCGTAATAAAAATGTGTTCGCCAGCTTAGTGCTAAATAGAGTCCTATTTCAAACGAAATCGATTACGAAACCTGAAGAAGATCCGTATATAATTATCATAAATAAACATAAAACATATACATCAGAATAAGGTCAAGAATCTCGGTGGGTCGGGAAACAGTATAACGATTAATGAGATTGTCTTCGCTAACTGGACAAGTCTGATTTACAAGAGGCATCGCTACATTCCGCCCAGTGTTAAATATTAAGCGTTTTAAGTTGACGTTGTATTCATTTGAATTACAAGTATACACTGCTGATCGTAACCATATTCCTTCCTACATTCCTTTTTATTTTTTTTCATAATTCCAACTAATGGTTATAAAAATATTGCAGCTACGAAGAATTATTCACTTTTCAATAAATTTTAAAAGAATATTAAATTGTTTTTTATAACACTTGTTTTTTTGTAACAAATGACTGTTTTAGATTTTTTTACTTATTACAATAAGTTAGCTGTTGACATAAATATAAACAGCGTATTAAACTTTTATGTATATGTAAAGATTGAAGTAACGAATACTTGATACATACCTATACTTAGTTGTGTTTTAAAATATTCCAATAAAAAATAAATCACGTAACATGAACTCAAACAAAAACGTCTCAGAATAACACTTGTGCGTACATTTTGTTTCCTATAATTTTATCAACATGGCATACTAGTTGGTTTAGCAGAACTAGGAACTACAGAGAGATTGAGTATTTTTAATTTGTGTTGCAATTTATATATTATTATTACTTATTATTTATTAACAGGAAATGGTTAGAAGAAATCGCATTAGCGAGCAGACAGGGGCGGAAACCGTCGCTTCTTCGCGCGATGACCAAGGCGTTCTGGTTGAGCTACGCTCCTTCCGGTTTCATGTTCCTCATACAAGCACTCATCCTTAAGTAAGTATTTTCAATGCATACAATACGTCTTAGATTTAGTTTATAAATTTTTACAATTACCAATTATCTAAATATACCTGTCTCATAACGAAAGTACGAAATAAAGATGAATTATGTCCACTTGTCCAGGGGTAACAAATATATTTCAATAAAACCACTAGCTCAATATAAAAAATCAATTGACAAAACTAAAAAAAAACTATTCAAATGTTACTCAAATGCATATGTCAATTTTTAGGCCGTTCCAGCCCGTTGCCTTGAGCATGATGCTGGCGTACTGGGAGCCGGGATCTGACATGTCGTATGAGCAAGCCGTGTATTGTGCTTCCGCTGTCATACTCATGTCTCTTTTGATCGCATTTTTGAACCACCACGGCACATATTCCACTCAGCAGTTCGGCATGAAAGTTCGCATCGCTGCGTGTTCTTTGATATACAGAAAGGTATAGTGAGAACTTTTAAATTGATTCAAATCAGATTGACTTTTTAAGTATTTCGTGAATTATAAAAAAAATTCCATTCGTGATTTTAAATGTCCACAATTCAGAAAAACCTATAAAAAGAGTTCATTGCTTCAATTGATGGAAGGCCATAAAATACATTGACCACGAACTTGTTTTAATTGTTTAGGTAATGCGTATGAGCTCTGGAGCATTGGCTCAGACGACAGCAGGGCAGGTGGTGAATCTCCTGTCCAATGACGTGAACCGCTTCGACTACGCCTTCATCTACACCCACTTCATCTGGCTGCTCCCGCTGCAAGTTGTGTTAGTCTGCTACCTGATCTACATTAGAATTGGCTATGCCGCTATTATTGGAGTCATCGGCATTGTATTACAGACAATTCCTGTTCAATGTGAGTTCCGCCATTTTATAGAACAATTAAACAAATTAGCTTCTAAAAGCTACATATAATATTAACATATATTAACTCGTTATAGATAGTCAAAACGAGATATCTAGCAAATGATAACATAATATTTTAAAATAAATTGTTTTAATATTGTTGTTATGTAACTAGCGTTAACAATCATCATAATCATAATATAATATTTTTTACATAAAACGTAATCATGTTGTATTCTATTTCAGCGTACATGAGCAAATTGGCAGCAAAATTACGAATGAAAACTGCTTGCAAAACCGATGAACGTGTGCGCATTATGGATGAAATTATTAGCGGCATGCAGGTAAATCGTAGTTTTATTTATTTATCTCAAAGGTACACGCCACGTGTGGTATTGTTCGGAGAATTTTTATTAATATTTTATAATCCTAGGTTATCAAAATGTACGCTTGGGAGAAACCGTTCGAGAAGGTGGTGGCGTTGGCTCGCAAGAACGAAATCAACTGCATCACATCTGCGTCCTATCTCCGAGGAGTCTACCTCAGCTTCATGGTCTTCACCGAGAGGCTCACCCTCTACATCACCCTTCTATCTTACTCACTATTCGGATACCAAGTCACCGCAGACATTGTAAGTATCGCTTTAATTTATTAATCCGTCACATGTAGTGATCTATTGAGGATAAATACACTTAAAGGAATCGTACCAAACATATTAATTGTAACACGTGAATCAATTACACCAACTGCGTGTTATTTTCTAAACGTGTTACGTATGTATATTCTTTTGCTTGTACAGGTGGGTAACGCCGAAACAAAATAATTTCATTACAGGTGTTCCCTTTGGCGCAATTCTACAATACACTTCAAGGCACGCTCTCAATTATTATGTCAAATGCTGTATCATTTTTGGCAGAAGCACTGATTTCAGTACAACGCCTCGAAGCGTTTATGCTCTTAGGTATGTGAGACCACATGGTCTCGATGCATGCCTGAACCAAATGCATGATACGCAAAACGATACTATGTTAAAAAGTCTTTATTATGACAGACTCTTGCAACTTTAGAACAGAAATATAATATATTATACATCTCACATACTACATAATATTACACATCTACGTGGTATTTTGACTAACGCCTCAATTGTAGTATATTTACAAACTATATAATATTACTATAAGTTTTATGAATCTATGTAGTAGCTGAACATAAAATAATAAAAACTATATGAAAATTGCTAATTTCCACAGGCTTTCCCGTTGGCTCAAATGTTCAATATTCTTCAGGCATCGGTAGCTATTCTATTACCGTTGTCTCTATCAATGTTGTTAGAGTCCTATACCTCTGTTCTTCGAATACAACAATTTTTACTTTTGGGTACGATTTTAAGTATTATATTGTGAGTGGCTCTTGTGAAACGTTAAAAGTGTGAGAATTTCGTAAAAAATGCTATTTATTAAAATATGTGTTTGCCATTATTGACTACTTACGCTTTTTGAATAATGCTTCTTAATACTAACTATGTGGTGTAAATTTTGTAAAAATTAATCTAACTAACAGAAATTTTGTGTTTATTTTTAATTAAACTTTTAATTAGTCTTTAAAGACGATATCAGCTTATAAAGATAACCCGCAATAACTAGCAAATTTTAAATAATACCGTGATTTTTTTTGCCCCTAAAAAGTTTTGAAAAGCCCTCTCAGACTATAAGTTATCTATCGGGTGATAGTTCAGTTGAGTTTTTAATCAATATGGAGATGTATGCAGGAATACAGGCACGGATTTTATTACTATGCGACACCATCCGACACTTCGTGCTTAGGCCTCGAATTTAACTATCAAATAATGCATTCTTTAAGTCTCTTTTTTATAAAAATATTGGAAACAAGGCTATAACAAATATTATTGATTTAATCCTTGCTCACTAAAATTCTTGACAATTTTTTTTTGCATTTTTCTACCACACAAGGTATTATTTCAATTGACTAATTTAATATTATTGCATAAACAGATGAGAGAGAAGATCTTCGAGGTGTAGCAGATGTTGACATTGCAAAATTGGTACAGAAGGTTGAAAATAAGAAAAATAAAAACCTCAGTCAAATAGACCTTCGTTCGAACACATTCAAGAAAATCGATGAAGAAGGAATTTATAATCCAGGTAATACGAAATACATAACACAAAAAAGATTTTCTTCTTAAAGGGGAATAGTTCTTTTGTTCATTTTATAATTCAATTATTGTTATTCCTTCTAAGGTTTTGACTGCAATGAAAAAGGACTCATGGCCCAAGCGTTAAGCGCAATTCCGGTACAACCAGATGTTGGTATATTGATTCAGAACGTCAGTGCTAATTGGATCGAAGACGGCCCTGTAACGTTACGCAACATCAACTTGAGTATTCCTAAAGGGAAACTTTGTGCAATAATTGGATCAGTCGGTTCTGGAAAGGTGCCATATATTTATATATCTTAGTTATATATCATTTTGTATCAAAGCAACAAAAGTTTTCTAATATTTATTTTCTACTCTTACAGAGTTCCGTGTTACAACTGTTACTAAACGAGCTACGTTCAACTAGTGGGAAGATACATCTTTCTGGGCCTCTATCCTATGCTTGCCAGGAACCATGGCTGTTCGTCGCCACAGTGCGGCAAAATATATTATTTGGCTTGCCGTATAATCATAGAAAGTATAAAGAGGTATGTTTTAGTATTTATACATGCTACTCATATTTAATTATTTAGTCCTTCCCATATAACTTTATATGTTGTATGACTTTAGGTTGTAAGAGTATGCGCACTGCAGAAGGACTTCCAGCAGTTTCCACATGGTGATCAAACGCTTGTCGGTGAAAGAGGTGCTTCATTGTCTGGCGGTCAGAGAGCACGTATTAATCTAGCCAGAGCTGTTTATAGAGAGGTATGTTTCCATATTACATAAATAGAAAATCTCTTTGGCTATGAACGAGGTGTCATATCGTAATTTAGAAAATATACTTAGGGTAAATTGGTAAAATGATGCAATACGTTAGAAGTCTGAATATTTATTGTCTGCATTTCTTTCGTCCTTAAAATCTGAACACATAGAATTTTGATGACTTTTTATAATATTCTATACTCATATTGTCCGATTTACGAAAGTTGAGTGATTTGAACAATGCGTAATACACTGCGCAAAACAAAAAAAATAGTAGAGTTGAGATTACTTCGACAACATGCCTATATTCGTATTCGTATTCAGACATCTCTACTCTGACAAATTAACCTATAAAAGCTATATTTGTCTCTTCGTTTCAGGCCGATATCTACCTGCTGGACGACCCGCTGTCAGCGGTGGACGCGCACGTGGGCCGGCAGCTGTTCGACGAGTGCATCTCCGGCTACCTGCGCCACACCACGCGCATCCTCGTCACTCACCAGCTTCACTACCTCAAAGCGGCAGATTACATCGTCATTATGAACAATGTTGGTTTTTGAAAACATATTAAGTAGCTCATTCTAGGTTGATCGTATGAATACTGTTCATATTTTTGGGAAATCCTAATGTTAATTGAATGATTCATCTTTTTTATTGCTTGTAAAATCAAAGTATTTTCTGTCCATTTATATTGACCAAATCATCAATTATTAGGACATTTTTAGTTGTTATGTTTTTCAATTACTTAATAACATACTTGATCATTTAAAATTCCACTGTTTCAAAAGAATATATATTTTTTTGTATGCCTTAAAACATTTTGCTTAATGTTCATTTATTTGGCAGGGAGCTATTGAAACCAAAGGCACATATGAAGAACTATTAACGTCCGGCAAAGATTTCGCCAAGTTACTTTGTTCAGTTCAAGAAGATAAAGACGAAAACGCGGAAAAGGAGAAGCCTCTCCCGATGTCACGACGTACCTCTGCAAGGGTGAGTTAAGTTATAATGGGACTTTACATTTGATTCTACTACATACCTAACAACATTCTACTTAAAAAATACTTAAATAAAAACAATAATGTTTGCCTTTCATTTTAGTTGTCAACAACTAGACGCCCGTCTATAGCAGAATCGACAACAGGCTGCGAAGTTCCTGCTCAAGAAATGGAAGAAGAGGAGAGAGAGTCTGGCTCGATGGGCTGGCATGTTTATGGAGCCTATTTGAAGGCTGGTGGACGACCATCTAGATTATTTTTTATGGTTGTACTCCTCGTTGTTGGACAACTATCTGCAACTCTCTGTGACTATTGGGTTACTTTCTGGTAGGTTATTGGTAATTAAATTCTTACGAAATATTAAATGAGAAAAAGTCGAGCAACTGCGATTGTAATTAATTACTTTGCAGGACAAATGAAGTAACACGCCTGAAAGAAAGAGAAGCCAATACTACTGTTAAAGACTACGATATAGTTGCACCTCCTGTAAATTCCACGTTTTCTCTTTCAAGCTACTTCTCTGGTATCGAACTGCAACCAAGTAAGTACTTAAAATTAAATCATAATTTTGGAGAATATAATTAAAACTTTTTTTCAACCGTGTACTCTTTTCAGATTTAAATGTATATGCTTACATTGGACCATTGGACACATCGCAATATCTGTATGTGTATACGGCCCTAATCCTTTGCTGCATCTTCTTTATTACGGCTCGTGCATTTATGTTCTTTAAAGTTTGTATGACTGCTTCGAGAAATCTACACAATGACATGTTCCACTCAATGCTTCGTGGAGTTATGCGATTTTTCGACACCAACTCTTCAGGTAATAAAACATTCAAAAATAAATATATTGACCATTTCCATTACAGTAACTAGGTATCATATATCTAATAGGTATCATAGAACATTTCATTTAAATATATTTCCTCTTTCAGGACGTATTTTGAATCGTTTTTCAAAGGATATTGGTGCGTTGGACGAATTGCTGCCTCGTTTCCTTCTCGAGTGCATTCAAATTTACCTCGTGATGTTCAGTATACTGGCACTAAACGCGGCTGCGTTAGTTTGGACGTTATTACCGACAACTATAATCCTGACGTTGTTCTATATCATACTTCAAATTTATTTGAAATCTGCTCAGTCCATAAAACGACTAGAAGGAACCAGTAAGTAGCCCGTGTGCTTAATTATTTATTGAAGCAGGACGTTATCTAAAGTGACTAATTCTTATATTCTATTAACAGCAAGGAGTCCTGTATTTTCTCACATGTCCGCAACATTAAACGGCATCAGTACAATAAGATCTTCAGGGGCCCAGCAGCGCCTAATCCAGGAGTTCGACAGATATCAGGTTAATACTATACCAATATGTTTGTTAAAATTAAACCAGTATTTAAAATAAATCATTATTTTAATGATATACGTTGATTTAATAAGTGGACAAAATAGAAAAATCCATCTAGAACTTAGTGCAGCTTAGTAACTGCATGCAAATAGTAAAATGTTTGGCAAAGGCCTCATCCATGCTAATATTATAGGTACGAGAGTATCTTACTGTCTAGAACGTTTAGTACAAAAATTATTGAATAATTATCCTGTAAAATTTAACAGTAATATCCTTCATAAGAAATGGGTCATGCTTTAAAATGATAAGGTAGCATGGCAGTTGTCCAATTTGCTTGTCTGCCATCAAGCTGCCATTCTAATGTATTAAAAAAACAGTAACCTAAATTATATCTATGTTTTTAGGACATACATACCTCTACATGGAGCAGCTATCTGGCTAGCGGAGTTACGCTTGGTTTTTGGCTCGACTTCATATGCGTGATTTATTTAACTATTGTAATAGTTGCTTTCCTCGTTATTGATAGCAGTAAGTATTTTGTATTCCAAGTGAATGTTGCGCTATAGCATTCAGTAATTTTTAAATTTTATCTTCAACCAAAATCCTTGCGGTTCTTTTTTATAAAATTAAATTAAATATCTATACCTACTTATAGATGATGTTTATATCTAGAATGTTTTCAGAGCTAAGTTGACGTAACTGTTTACATACAAGAGGTTCTTTTGTTGCAGAAACTATATTCTCTGGCAACGTGGGACTGGCGATATCGCAGACTCTCATCTTAACGGGTATGCTCCAGTTCGGAGTGCGACAAACGGCGGAAGTGATCTCACAAATGACTAGCGTGGAGCGAATACTACAATACACACATATTGAACGGGAACCTCAGTGGGATAAAGGAAGTAAGATAATTTCAATTCTAAAGAACTTGTTATAAACTTTCAACGATACACTTATACTGTTACTTAAACATTAAAACAATCCACTTTTAAAGAACATCTTTAAAGCAATGCGATATAGTGAAGCCTTAAAAATCAATATCCGTTTCAGCTAAAGAAACCCCTAAAGGCTGGCCTTGGCGCGGCCGTGTTGAGTTTCGCAATTGTTATATGAAATATACACCTGACGATTTACCCGTTTTGAAGAATTTGAATGTAGTCATTGAAAATGGATGGAAGGTATGCTTTTGATTCATATTTTTACATTAAATTATTACTCATTCTTTGATACACGGTATTACACTGTTATGATATAAAATTCTTAAATGATCAAAGAACTTTGGAATTATAACTATTTCAAGGGCCTGCTATTATCATCCAAGTGAAAATGCCAGCCACAATAGACTCATTGTTGAATATTTCACAATGAAGTTCTTTCATAGGAATAATTGAAATGTGGATATATTTCAGACACAAGTTACATCTTCTTTTATAACTGTTAAAACAGATATTTGATACATGTACATATGTGTAAACATTAATATTATTTATATCTATAGGTTGGCATAGTCGGAAGAACGGGCGCGGGTAAATCTTCACTTATTTCTTCCTTATTCCGTCTTGCCATTGTAGAAGGTGAAGTTCTCATTGACGGTGTTGAAACTGGTTGTCTTGCCCTTCAAGTAAGCAATATAATATAAAATGATTATACTTATTTTTATTACACGTTAATCGTCTGATAAGTTATAGTATATATTACTTTTTTGCAGGAATTACGCTCTAAAATATCAATCATTCCACAAGAACCAGTGCTATTTTCAGCAACAATTCGGTACAATTTAGATCCGTTTAACTCTTACGATGATGAACAACTGTGGACAGCTTTAGAAGCCGTATGTATCATACTTAATATATTTATTACAATATGTACATTTGACATAGTCTAATACTTACATTCAATTTTAAGGTCGACTTGAAATCATCAATTCCCGCCTTAGATTTCAAAGTATCTGAAGGTGGTTCTAACTTTTCGCTTGGTCAAAGACAACTGGTATGTCTTGCGCGCGCTATTCTTCGTGGAAATCGCATACTTGTGTTAGACGAAGCTACTGCAAATGTAGACCCGAAGTAAGTTTTGGTTTCTAATCTGCTTAAAAAGTACCTATAAGTATACTTAGTAACAGCCTGTGCACGTTCCACTGCTGAGTAAAGGCCACCACATGCAATCTGAAATTCTGACGCACAATGTTTTCTTTCACCGCACGAGATGAATTTATAATCGGCTTATAATCTGCTTATAATTTAATAAGCAGAAATGAATTTTTAATTTCTGAAACTAATAAAAAATATTAAAATTTCAGGACCGACGAATTCATCCAGAGAACAATACGGAAGCGTTTCGCGGACTGCACAGTTTTAACAGTAGCCCATAGACTGAACACGATTATGGACTCTGATCGTGTTATGGTAATGGATTCTGGATGCTTAGTTGAATTCGACCATCCGTATAAACTGCTTAACAAACCTGACGGTTACTTTACTAAGATGGTTAAAGAAACCAGTGAAAAAATGTCGGCCAAGCTGTACGAAATTGCGAAGAAAACATTTCTTGACAGTGGCGGTGTAATAGAATAATAAAATTATTAATTCTTAAGTCTACTGTAGGTAATTACTATTTTAAGATTATTGTTTTGGGATGATGCAGTTAGGTACTTAGAAGCATTATTGTTGGATTGCCATGCCTATGAACAGCGGCAAAAACATATGATTCACTAGGTACAAAAAAGCTGCCATAATTTATAGCAAATAATGATACTAAAATAAACATTGTTTGTTTTAAATTTCAATTTTTTTAAGTTCTATTAAATATTGAAATATAAATAATGCTATTCAGTTATTTATATAATCTAATAATATATAATATCTTAATTGTTAAATGCGAAAAGTATTAAGAGATATATTTAAGACGATATAAAAATGGCAAGTAACTTTCAATAGCTCAGAAAATTAAAAAATTACCAACATTAAGTATTGAAATATTCGCAAAAAAAAAACCTGTTCGCGACTTTTCACTTCGGCTAACTCTTGACTTTGACTTCGACGAACTTTTACCTATTAATCATATATTAGTCGGATCGATATTGATTGAAAAACTTACTAGGTACACATCTGTTTTCGTTCACGTTAATATATTTGCTGAGCCTTGCCATTAAAGTATTTATTGTATTTTAAATGTTTAACGGTCCAAATACCTGATTGTACGTAACGGCATGTTATTCCACTAAGGACTGAGTGATGAATGAAAATTGTAGTTATTTAGTGAGGAGTGCACGCAAACAAAAATTTTATTTAATTTTATTAAAGTAATTTTTATTGCATTTGATATAATTCTAAAATATAATAATTGTGACGTGAGGAGGTTTTTACCTCGAAAAAATAAAAAATATGTTATAAAATGACATTGTTTCATTTCTTTATTCCTAATGCACCTACCTATTCCCAAGTTCCTATCACCTACCTATGTACTTTTAGAAACGCGATGGTTTTGTTGATGATGATAACTGAGTGTACTAATGAAATCTAACCCATAGCTACACATCTGTCAATAAATCATAGTGAACAGAAAATATATTTATAAACTAGCTTACACTCGCGGCTCCGCCCGCGTGGAAGTCATCGATTTACGTAAGAAAACTATCTCTTGGGAACAGCTTATTTATGTAAGATAAAAATATCATATTATTTAATTTCCTAACTCATAATATTATTGTAAAGTTTCATAAAAATTCATTTGGTAACTTTTGTCTAAAAGAGTAGATAATAAACAACCATGCATCAAATATAAATACGAACAACAATTACTTCATGTTTTTAACATTACGAATGAACCGGGCCAAAATAAAGGTTTAATTCAATGTTTTTAATTTTAACAAAAAATAAAGCGATCTCAAAAATAAACTAAATAGCTAAAACTAATATTTTTTCTTCACAACATTTTGAAGTCGCTACCAAGCGGGCAAAATACATTAAATGGGTGCCAAATATTTTTGAGGAGTTCCCTAGATTTCTCCAGGATCCCATCTTAGATCCTAATTTCCTAACAAAAGGACCATATGGGGTGTATATATGTACATATACCTCATATGGTTCTATTGTTAGGAATATCGAACAAAAAAAATGTCAAAATCGGTCGGCAATATGTATTTCTAAACAGTAAAGTAAAATTATCTGAAAAATTATTTAAAAAATGACCTTTGAATCACTCATTACACAAAAAAATATAATTATTTGCTTACTACATAAAACGTGTATTATATTGTACATATGTATGTGTGTACACGAGTAACTGTAGGTATATTGTATTATTAAAATCTTAAAAAACGTATAGTTATTCTCACTTACTAAAAATAGTGACTTTAGTTGACATCGACTAAAATGAATGAAATTGGACAGACTTTGATTTACTTTTACTATTAAAATAAAATGACATTTAAATCAAGTGAACTAAATACTATTAACATTAACGTTAAAGCAAATCGCCCTCAAAATTGTTTTTTACCCTATATTAACCTTGTTATGATCAGGGGCGTCTTTCCATTAGGTGCAGGCTGTAGGGTGTGCGGTGCACACGGGCGCCGCGGTCTTAGGAGCGCCAGCAACCAGGGTTGCCAATCTGTGGGGAATTCCCCAAACTACGGGGAATCTGAAGTTGATTGGAGATTTATTGGGGATTGGCATTATGTGGGGAAAATGCGGGGATTTTGACATCATATTCTCATCGGAAAATATTTCGTCGTTTATTATCGATAACAACATTTTTTTGATTCATTAAGTGGTTCAAGTATTCATTAGATTTCCAGTGCTTTATAGTGACAGCACAAAAATTTCAGATTTTTACGGCCAGTGGTTTAGGCTGTACGTTGATCCGTCAGTCAGTCGTTTAGGACAAAGCATTTTATATATGATGCATAGATAATTAATAAAATCCCTTCCAAAAAACTAAAGATTTCAATGTCAAAAGTACAAAATTATGAAATTTAAAAAGTGTTGTCACTTCACACAAAAAATCATTTAAAAAATTAAAGGAAATCCTAACAAAACTATTAAAACATTTTGGGGTGATTTAACCTCACTTTTGAGGAGTGATGGAGACAAAAATATCAAATTAGAGTTCCATTTTCTGTCTATCGAAAATCTTGAATGTTTTTACTAAACACGTCTTCACATTTTTTAAACTGCAAAAAGGAGGAGGTTATCAATTCGGTCGATATTCTTTTTATGTAGATATAGGTACACCGATTACACGAAGACGGCTCGACCGATTTTGACAATTCTTATTTTCTTTGAAAGGGTATGGGTATGGGTATACCATGTGGTCACATTGTAAGGAAATCAAGATCTGATGATGGTATCCAGGAGAAATCGAGGGAAAATCTCAAATATTGTAGGCTCACCTATATCGATTTCGATTATTTTCAAAGTAGCTCGGTCATTTGCTCACGAAAAGTAGCATTTGACGAAGTGGAGCCGATGATGCAGACTAGAAAATTTTTAGTTTTACTTCGATTACTTTTATATATTTTCTAATTAATCATCATTTGTAACGTAAAAGTGTAAGATCACAACTTTCCCATAAAAAATAAACCGAATTCAAAAGTGAACTTAAAAGCTAAAAATAATCTTTTTACTGTACCTCCATTTTGAAGTCGATGCCAGTTCGTAAATACTACTAGGCACCGATTTAATAGATCGTAAAACCTAATAGGCACCGACTTTAAAAATGCTTTAGAGTAAAAATATATTTTTAAACGACTGACGTATGTATCGATGGTTTTCTGACGCAACCTCGTATCTCAGAAACCACTACTTTCCAGGAAAGACAAAAAACGCTTTATAATG
>DVXP01000085.1:0-30090 GCA_018235645.1 Junonia grisea | reverse complement strand
CTATTTTAGCTGGTCACCCTTTTTTGTATAAGTGACAGTTGCACGTGTCATTTTACTGATTCGAATTAAAAATCTTGATATAGGTAGGAGAGGGTATAGAAAAATATCACAATGCGTTACCCAATACTTGAACGACCCCTAAAAATGAAAATTTCAGCAGTAAAGGTTAAAGGAAACATTGAAAATACCAAAGTGCTAAAACTCATTTATTATTCTATGTAAATGATCAAACTTTGATACATTTTCATTGTAAACTTTATGAAGAATTAAATCACTTAAATACTAGATTAGTCACATAATATCAAACTTAAAATGGCCACGACACACAGCTTTCAAGCCGAAGCTACCTCTTCATATTATGAAGACGATCTTTGTACTAAGTCATCCTAACGTAAATAATAATAAACATAATCATTATAAAGAGGGAGTGAAAATATAACGAGTGGATTTTTTTTTCATTTTTCATTGAGAGGTCATCATCATCCAACATAATGTTGTAAATATTTCTACTTCAATATTTTTATATTCTGAAAATAAACAACAATCTATTTATAGGCACATTGGGGAGAAAATACTTTTAATTTAAAACATTTAATTTTTATTTCTTTTGTATATCAATTCAAATCGAGCCAAACTTTTCTATGACAAGGCAGAATACAGTATTCTATGTCGTTGTCAAATCGAAAAAAATGTAAGGTCACGTGACATGAATTCGCGCCCTTTTGTTCATCATAGAGAATTAAGGCCCTTGATCTATACTGAGATACCTAAACTGTTTTAATATCTACTTTATTATGACTTTAAGTAGTTTTAAATGCCTGCTATTGTGTCGGATTGATTTATTTCACTGAAAAAGAGTTAAGAGACTAGAAAGATAACTATTTCATGTTATAGTTTCGACTATTTTAAATGTATCAGAGATTCGGTTATTTATTACATATTTATAAAATATTTATATATTTAGGTTGTCAGAAGCAGATACTGCAATCAATGTATTTAAATTATTATCGTTATCTGAAACCTAAAAAAACCTTTGGAAAAATATTTGAAAGCAGAAAAGGAGCCGCATAAAAATATAATATCTTCTGGTCCGGAGCCAAAATAGGAATGGAACAAGTTTATAAGTAATCTAATCAGTGATTGCAGCCTCCGCTTACATCAAACTCTTATTGCTTTTCATGAGAATAGCTACGTACTATTAGATTAGAAGTTTTACACAAATAGGCTCTATAGGTATTACATAAAAATACAAAAATACTTTTCCTTTCTATCACTTTCATGAACACTTCGATATAAATTATTAATTGGACACCTATTTGATACACGGGAGACATAACATTTGAAAATTGGTATGGGAATAAATCTGTGTAGAAGTTAATTTTTCGCTAACTTTTCATAAGAACTCTCTACTCTTAGTAAATATGATATAATCAATATTTTAACCTCTAAGCCTAAGCCATATTGTAGTTTTCAACGTCTAACTACTAGCTATAAGTTATAATTGTTAAAAATAGTGAAAATGTATAATGATGATTACCTATGTATAGTGATGAGACCTACAGAATCATAAATGTGCCTAACGATAGTGAACGCTTAAGATGAGTACGACGATGAAATGTTAGTATTGCGACGTTAAAAAGTTTAGAAAAATATTTTCTCTTGTTGAAGACGACGATACCCTTATTGTTACAGCTCACGCAGTCGATTCCTCAGTCAATGGTTTATTATTAACACAATACATCGATACACGTCAAATTAAAACTTTAACACCACAACTAATACTTCACAAACGAGAAATATAATTTAATTGATTTTTTTTAAAGTATACCAAAACGAAAATAAATGTATAATAATAGTTATTTATCAATAACCGCTACACAATAGAACTATCTATATAAAAAAGTTTATTTTTGTGACACTTTTAGTGACTTAGTTTCAATGACAAACAATAAACACCATATGCCTATCTAACTATACAATAATTAAATTAAACAAACAATTACAAGCTTTGCAATCAAAGCATATTTCTACATCCTCGCATATTCGCTTTTTCATTTTTTTTTAATCAGACACAAAACCGTTACAATTTGAAAATATTGTTTGCTTTTTAGTTGCCCATCGTAATACTAGAGACATCTGTATGTCTCAATAGAAAAAGCGTATAGGGCGAATCAAGTTTTTGCTATTCATGAGAGATGGCGCTGTAATCGAAATAGTTCGAACGATAATAACAAAAACAAATAAATTCGTCCTTTGAATCATTATCCAAGAATCATTTTCATTATAAATGTTTTGGAATCAAATATATGATTATGAATTATATTTGGTTGCAACAGCAATTAAGGGCTGTGATCCGAAATACTATTCAGCGTACTAGCCAGAGCGATTGACATTTTACTTCATGAAACGATCTAGTGTGATTTCATGTCTTTAGTGACCAGTGCTCTTAGTACAAGTTTTGATAGATTTCGATATCGTTAAAATTACTTTGATTTATTTCGCATACCTATCCTAACAGCGCCTATAGTGAAAATTTAGCTAGAGACACTCTTAGTCATTGTACGGAAGAATACCGGTGGCAAATTACGCTATCAAAAACAATCAAACTCGTACTTAGAGTACAGAGCAACTAACAAAGTCCGTCAATTCCGTATAATTACCGACCAGTAGGCTTAATAGTATTTCGTTGCATATCCTTTGCGTAGTTAATGCGCGGAGGCGGCGGGAGATGGCGGCGCCGCGTGTCGCAGGCGCGCGCGCACCTCTTGTAGCGTGGGATTCGTTCCCGCTTCGATTTCTTCGGTATTCTGTTCCGCCTGTTCTAGGCGCCTCGCTCGCTCTGCGATCGCTCTTTCTAGTTCTGTAATGTAATGTGTTTTATATGTTAGTCTAATAGTCTTAATACACATACACAAATTGTACATAGTAAATGTTAAATAAGTGGAATTAAATAGCCTATGAATCTTCAGAGATAAATTGGTACGAAAGTAAAGACACGTTATAGTTCAAAATAGATCAATCCCTTTATAAAATTTAAACACAAATATAATATTGAGGACAATATTGGCGCAGTGGTAATGACGACTGACTAAAGCGCTAACGGTTCGATCCCCGCTCATGATCAGTTTTGGCCATATGGATGTCTTTCGTGGTCTGGGTGTTTGTATTTGTGTTGTGTGTGATCTTACTGGGGGCCCGTTAAGTGTGTAGAATTTATTTATTTGTTTCTTCAGCGTTACACGCTAGTAAATGTACTCGTATTATATTGTACACGTACTTGTTGATTTAAAATGATAATAACATTACTCAACAATTTAAAGAACATTTATGAAGGAAATGGCATAACTATCATTACGTTTAAGTATTATACAAAATTATTGTTACACATCACAGGAAAGACATTATGCGGAAAATGCATTATTTTGTACTAATTTGCACCCAAAACTAGACTATAGACATTTGTAATTATCGTAGTTAAAACGCAGCAAGGTCTACCTTGCAAGCTATTGCATTTTTAACCTTCGACACAATCGTATCGACATAATCGTCGGAGATAGTATAAATTACGTTAAATTATATTTACGAAGAAGATCATGTTACAAACGGCATATTAATTGATTCATTAAAGTTATCTGTCTTCCTTTCGAGCCTTCGGGCTAGATAATTTGTTTCGGTGTTATTTTCTTGTTAGTTAAATTTTACGCAAACTATTTTTATTGCTAAATAAATTATCTGCATACCTATACAATAATTATAAAATCTCAAAAGAATTACAGACAATTATTCAATTACAAACAATGCTGCGAATATATTACCTTGAGATCTGGTTACCTTAATATGAAATAGAATCTCTACAACCAACTTACGTATTTTGACGCAATAATTTTTATTTATGATTGAATAATTAAAGAATATCTTGTGCTCATAAATTATGCATTTGAAATATATTTAACTCTTGATACTAGATTTGTTTTTAAGCCGATAAAACTTTGGTTTTATTTACAATTAAAAATACTTATTAAATACGTTTTAATAAAATATGCATCAATTACTTAGTGATGTTTTAAATCGCAATATTTTTTTTATTCATTAGTTTTGAAGCCTACTCTTACAAATCCAATGCAATAAATACCATGAGAAATATTAATTTATAGTGCTGTATTTTAATAAAATGTTTGAGTATAACAAGTGCCGTCTTGCGCAAAGAACGGTACTGACAATGAGATAAACGTACTAAATATCGATAAAAACGCATGTGATAGTAATCTTTTCTACGTAAAATATACTTTACGAGAAACATCGATATCAGTTTTGTTTATATATTTTTTTAGAATAATATAAAAATAGCTTTTCACAATTTATGATGATATAAATATAGTCCACCGAAAAAGCATAACAAATATAATTACAAATTTATAGTTATAGAGAAAATAATATATGTCGAAAAGAGAGTTCTCCTTTATGGAAGTCGATCAAAAACACGAAGAATTAATTCTATGAAATAAATTTAATACCATAATTTCCTCCATTTATCTCCTTAGAAACGGTTTGTATGTACTCGTAATTTATATCGCGCAAATTGTGCAGGTGCACTTTCAATGCAATTTATATATTATCTGTGCTAATTTCTCTGACAATCGGCCAATCGGAAGGTAGAAACAAGTTAGCTCATAGCAATTTCACTTTCATTGAACCATGGTCATTGACGTCTAGGGCCAGGGTCAATTGAGGAAGCACTAACCTTATCCACGTACTACTGTTACTTCTGATCATTATTTACACTAATTAATTGAAATTAGGTATGACTATTTGAAAATTATAAAAGGGCGTGTTTATTTATGTTTATGTGTTTCGATGTAAAATAATATTAAAATATACCTATTTTGTACGACTAAAGGGTGAAAAATAGGTGAAAAAAATGTTATTTAATTAAAAAACGTATAATTACAATAAAACAAAAGCATCAAAGTGTCGAGCAAAAATTGAGCAAAATTAATCAAAAATTAAAATTTAATTAAAATAATTTAATTTAATGCCTATTCGGCATTTCACCTTTATACGGCAAAGTTCAGGGTTAGAATTGCTTTAGAAGCGATCATTAATCATATTTGCAATTCATCAGAACATAAAATGCAAATCATTTAAATTTATTGCCTATTGATTATTAATTATGCGTTAAAAAAAAATAACAAAAATGTTGTAAAGTCATAATTCATCTTAATACGCCAAGAAACAGAGTTATGAATCATGAACGTTTTAAATGCTATATTTGAGTGATAACCCTAATCAGAATGATTGACGGGGTGAATGAACGATGCACCTGCACCAAACGACCGGATAGCCGCCGAATATGCGGGGAAAAAGTGGCACCCGCGGGTTATGTGGTGAAATATTAACCCGTCAAACGAGAGTCGGGACCTTGAATGCGTATAAAAACGATTTTTAAGTTTTACTTTTTATTGGTAAGGACGCCTTCAATATTCGAAACAAAAAATTTGGTGTGTGAAACGTTAAAATGAAAAACGATACAACCGTCTGCAAGTGCATGAATAAGTAATTCGATATTGTTATGTTTGCAATATTTTTTGGGAATTCTAAATAAAATGAATAGCAAAATTTTGGCAATATACCTAACTAGATTTTAGCAACATGAGCAGGTTTGATAATTAGGGTTTGTGAAATAAGCCTACATTAACCATATTTTTTAATTTTCAAATGAGTTTAAAGTACAACATAAGCACTTTCTGTCACCATCATCATCATAGTAATTCCATAAATGTGCATACGTCTAGTTGCGTCTTAAAACTTCAAGTTGCGTGCAAAAATGCGTCACGAATTTTATTAACGGGAATGAGATACAAAATACAGCGCAATAAAAAATTTAAATCAGTTTGTTTCATCAATGACATGTAAATGTTACGTTTTTATAAATATAATAAAATACTAACATAGTGTCGCTTTTTATTTCATCATATCTTTCTGATGCATCTTAAAAATGAGATTGCATCTGTAACTTTATACAGCGTCGTCGTATTTTTATTTTGATATTGTTACGAAATGTGCAAATGTCAATGCGATTATTATGTAAAGCTATTTAGGTACTATATAATGATAAGAGACCAAACAAATTATAATTTTATTGAGTATTTGGTTGAATATTAAATATAAATTATTTGCCAAGCATTATATTAAAACAAAGACGTTATGATGTAAAACTGATTATACTTATGTATAACTCAATCCATATTAAATGAATACCATTAACAAATAATTATAAAAGGTAGTAGAAAATTTGCACTTTGCTATACATATATGCGCAGTACATAACTGCACATAGGAAACTCAGTTCAACCGGATAAAGCGTTTGCAGAACTCGGTCGCTCCTATCAAATTTCACATATCGAAATAGCTAGGGCTGCGAAAATGCACCTAATTAATACACTGTAGACTTAAATTGCTATTTTTAGAAGAAACCGAAAGACGGTGTCTTTATTTCTATTAGTTATAGATATATATGTCTGCATTTATCTATTTAGCACTTTCTTGCTCCTATTAAGGATGGCTGGGAACAAAAGCTGTAAAAATTTAAAGCTCGCTATTGTTTGTGTAATTGTAATCGTTGTGCAATAAAGTAAATACCTAAATAAATATAAATATGTAACGTCCATATCTAAATTTGCTAAATCATAATCTTTTAAAATGTTAGAGTCATAAAAATGCACATATGTAGGTACGGGCAATTTTTAAGCAACACGCGTTACGAATAGTTACGAAACACGCCATGGCAAAGGTCACAGTTACGACTGCGAACAGTCAAACATTACAACATTTAGAAAATTAATTAATACTCTGGTGCAATGTTTGAAACTATTCATCTGTTTCATGTTGAGACTAATGTTAATTAATGAGAGTTGCAGATTACATAGATTGCAGAATTTAGACGAAGTACGTCCGCTATTTGTAAACCACTTCATAAAAGGAGGATATTTATGTAACGTTTGTTAGATATACGTATGTATATTTTATATGTTTGGGATTTTCTGTTTCTAATTATGAACTTGTAATTACTACCTACATCTATTAATTTTTCATGTCAAAACCAATATTGTCCTAATAACTTTTATAATCATACTCAAGATCTCTTATACTTTTATATTGAAAAAAATATGAAAAATAAAACAATTAAAAATGTTTATTTAAAACATGCAAAATACATATTAGACTAATGTTACCAAATTACTGTTACGACAAAAGCGGATTAGGCGATGAAAATTAAGAAATTCCACTTATGGAAGTCTTACAACATGCAACAACCCCCAAGTTCTCTAATTACAGTAAAATTTTAAACAGAATTAATTATATAATATTTACCCTTTAATTTGCTTGTTTTAATTTAACTCTGATAAAAATATTTGCAGTTAAAGAATGAAAAGAGATAATTAATTTTACCTGGCGTTTCTTTGTGGTCCTTTAATTGATTCATGAGCTGCTTTTCTTTGTGTTTTGAAAGCGCCTTTTGAAGTTCGCTCTTTTGATTGAGAACATTTTTGCCTCTGGAACAGATAATATTTTTTATTATTCTCGAGTCACTTCATTATTGATAAGGTTCAATTTTACAAATTCAAACAGAATGAAGATTTTTTGACTGAAACGTGTAACGAATGTTTGCGGTCTTTAATCCGGGATAGCATCAGAGTTTTCAAGTGCTAAATGTGTGTTTAAATTCAACTCGTGCTCGGTGGAGGAAAACACAGTGATGAAATCTGCATGTGCCGGGAGAAATTCTAAAGCATACTCGAATATACCCGCGGTAGCACTGCTGAAAGATTTAGCTCCCATCTCTCCTTTTTTTACAAGACGTCTGTATCTGTGGCAATAACCTATTTCACTAGGTCTTTTATACCTAGTAAATGTCTGAAATCAATAAGATATATTTCTCTGCTTAGCCAAAATTTAAATAATCAATGATATTTATGACTGTAATTTAAAACGGTTTGCGCTTTGGTTTATGTATTCAAATGTCGTAATATGTCTGATAAAAACCGTCCAACTGATAACAGACGGAGTAGATGCGTATAATCTTATCACTTATTTTTCGCTACCATATAAGGCAATGTCGACATTATACGATAAGGATGTCATTGTACGCGAAATTGTTCTATATTCGATTTTGCTATGTTTATGTCCATGATTTTTCTATTCCATCTGGGTATAGTAACTGATTAACATAATACAGTATAGTAGAAGTAAGGCAGTAGTATCTTAGCACTGGTGGATAAAGATATTAAACCTTAAATGATAAATCAAGATGTTCACGGGATCTAACCTCAGCTAGCTAAATCTTCTGATTTATAAGTGATTAGTTTATCTTCTAAGTGATGAAAAACGTTTAAAATAGCTTCATATTTGTGAGGTTATAATAATAAGAAAATTCAAATCAGTTCAAAAAGTTGCACGCACTTGAAGCCCTATTTGCACTAGGAAATTAAAGCAATGAAAATTAATTAATGACGTTTATTTCACCAAAAATTATTTCCCTGATTCTAATTTCATGATGTCACTTGGGCAATAGGAAAATTGTTTTAAAAAATTAGCGATATCATAAAGAAGCATTAAGAACACTTAAATCTTGACACGTCCTAAAATTGATCGTGTGTTCAAGGCGATATCGATAGACATCTGTGACATCACATTGATATTGAGTTGACAACTAAATTATTATTTATTTTTATTTCAAAATATTCACACAATGCCACTACGTTGAATAATTATTTCACGACCTTGAATTCCAGCGAGATTAAAGAATTGTTCAAGTTCCAAAGCGCTTGCCGGTTTTATACCAAAGCTTTTAATTTATGTACATTTTTGCCGTCTGATAAATCTGCTACTGCTTGCCATGACGGCAGGGATTGAAACAGAAAAAAATCTTTATAGTAATGTTTAATAAATATTGCCTATGTTAACCACGGATTATGTAGCATTCTAATGATGATAATTTTTTTAATCTCTCCGGTATTTTTCGAGTTTATTCGTTACACATATTCATACATACATACAAATCGTTCCTCTATAATATCTAGTAGTATAAAAGTATATATTTTGAAATTTGAGTTCCGTTGAAAAAAAACTCTAGTAAAATATACCCAATCTTGTTTAATAATATCATCATCATAACAAGCGTAAATAAACACGTTTAAAATGACACATGTAATTGAATGACAAATGTCTACACTTGAGTGACATTGTGTTTATTCGACTACAATTCCTTCATAGCTTTCCCACGCACACTACCTGCATGTGTGGACTATTTGGTGGTGTGACGTCAAGAAATGAATTGTTTTGTTGCACAGCTGCCCCTATAGGGATGCTGATTGTTTATTTATTAAGCTTATTTTAGGTAACATAAGACGATGGTTGTGTAAGAAGTAATCGCTTGAATCAATGAAAAATGCTCCTTTAATATTTATACTCATTTCAAAATATTTTTTTTACGATTTACGAATAAACGACATAGTACAATAGTACAAGTAAAGAATAATCATTAACCTCAGGTAGGACATATTTATCGCAATAACAGATAGCTCTTTTACGGTTTCGAGCTCAAACGGCTATTACTATTGATCTAACTGAAACCTTTCAAACCTAGGTTAAAACTATAAGTTAAGATTTACTACACTGATACATTAAAAAGATAAAAGTTGTTTTCTTCGTGAAGGTTATCTTAATTCATGCAGTGTTTCGACGCAAATATCGGAACTAAGTATGTACCAACAAATCCGCTTATAGAACACTTGTGCCGGAATGTTTACTATTACTTTACAAAGTTCCCGGTGATCCAACACCACGCGGAGGATAACTAAAAGCGTCAATGCCAAACAGCTAACACCGCTTGTTTATTTTAGACGCACGTTCGCGTTACCATAACAGCAATCCATTTGGTGCGGTTTGCAA
Organism: Junonia grisea; assembly: GCA_018235645.1. NCBI lineage: Eukaryota > Metazoa > Arthropoda > Insecta > Lepidoptera > Nymphalidae > Junonia > Junonia grisea. The sequence goes on along the minus strand of DVXP01000085.1, from coordinate 20,139 downwards.
CTTGCAAATTGAATAAGTTAATGAATTTCTAGAACTATATTATGCTTGTGTTGTTGATACACGGCGTACTTAACCATTCCTGCATTTCAATTTTATTTATATAGCACTGACGAGAACTGAAATGAAATTTCCAAGCCATTACCAGTTTCATCAACAGAATTCAATTTCAGCTAATTGCAGCCGACTTTACGGCCCATCGCTGCCTGTATTAGGATCTCTTACAGATTAAATGTAGCTTCTATTTGAACAGGGAATATAGGCCGTCTGAAATATATATCGCGAGCTAAATCTAAAGGCAATCACCGTATTCTGCGAAGCACGAAACTAGTATTGCTATCGTAAATATGTCTGGCACCGATGCTTTACACGTGAAATAAGGAAACGTGGTTTCATTGCCCACAGTTATAGCTTATTACTACATCAAATACAAATAAATATTGCGTAACACTCTCTCTAACGAATTCAACTACGATTAAGACCGAAGAGATAAAAAATAGATGTTTTTTATCCATACATTAATCAACAACCAATGTGTTTAATGGCTCTACATTACACTCATAATTATCAGAAGTCAGATGAGCTGAAACAGATCGTCTACTCATTTCTTTGTTAAGCATTACAGTCAGTATGGAATACCGTTCCCGTTAGTGAAATTGCTTCCTTCCGTGGCGTTGGCGGGCGACACGGAAATCACTGACGGGAGGTCGCGACGAACTCAAATGACAGGGAAATAGACTGAATCAACAGGCGGAGTGGATAAGCCAGGATTTACATACCTTTTTCATATACGTGCGTAGGTAATTGAGCACGTGGTCTCGTAAAGAGATTAAGGTAAATATTCACGATTAAATTATATGTTTAGATTAGCGTAGGCAGTATGATTGATAGAAAAATGTGATATTTACGTAACATGCTTTGTCGTTTCTCTGAAATACTTAGTATATCCTATCTATAAAACTAACCATAAAAACATAAATAATGGTTACTGTTTTCAACGGCTACGTAGAATAGATATATTTAATAGCTACATGAAAGCTCTATAAGTTTATTCATATTTTATTTTGATATTCCTACACAAAGCGACACATTTGGCGAGTCACTATTCAAGTAATCGTTTACACATGGCGTTTCGACTTTTTGTCGTATTCGTTTTGTGTCTAGGAATAACGCACATCATCAATACTGTTTACGGACAGATGTTCGATACTGATGCGGACAGGATGTCGTGCACCTGTGCTGAGGAATTCGGATAATTCATTCGCAAAAACTTATTGATGAACAACTTAACGAACTTATTATATGTATTGTAAAAATGAATATCTTTACTTTTATAACTTTGTTACATATAAAAATTGTGTTTGTTTGTTAGAAAATGTTAATTCGAAGGCGTACCTGAACCATTTAACGAGTTTTATTAAACTTTATCTCGACGATTTAAATTAGAAAGACTTTTGGAATCTTTTTCACTAAAATCGTTTAATATTAATTTACGGAATATTCAGCTTTACGTAATTCATAATTTCATTTTGTACTTAACTATATTTTTAGAATATAATAATATACAAAAGCGATTACCTTTAAAGCCGATATAAATAAATATAATCCTTGAATATTTATTTATATCTAAGATCTTGGAAACAGCTCCAACGATTTCGCTGAAATTTCTTATGCGGATGTTTTCGGGGGAGAAAATCGATCTAGCTCGGTCTTACGTCCGGAGAAACTCGTGTTTTAGAGTATTCATGAAAAAAAGAACTCCGAGCAAAGCTCTGTCTCCTAGGTATTTTACAGGCATTTATATTATAAATGCAAAACAAACAAAATCTCTTTTATTTTTTTTTCATTCAAAATGCGCCGATCCGTAAATAATTCTTAATTCGATTTATATCTCAAGGAAAACACATGTTGACGTAGCTCATTTGCAGATAATATTATAATGTATGTACTTTCAAATTATCTTAAGCTTCTAATTAAAGCGAATAACACGAATAACGACACACGAACGCGATTTATTTTCGCAATTCATATTTCAATTTTTTTTTCAGATAACATCCATAATAGAAATATAGCTTTATATTTTTTTCCTCAATATAAAATTTAATTTAAAGAAAAAAACACTTGATCTTAAGCATTATTCAGTGGATAAATTAAAGACATATTAATGCAAATATTGTTGTTTTATTCTGACAAACTTACATATATTTAAACTTATTACACAACATGTGAGCAAGTACTGGCTTATATTAAATAGCATATTAATTTTGAAACATAGAACTAGAAATGAAAATACTCTGACCGACGAAGAGTATAAGGACATAATGAAATTTTTAGAATTCCGCGTTGTTGGTGAAACCCCAATACCATTATTGTCAATAAGAAACATAAGTGACACGCTTATTTAATATTATCATACGAATTCCAATCTTTACGACTCAACTAAGAATGTTAGATAACGTTTTGCTAATCATGTACAAACAGCAATGTAGGAATTACGACTATTTGTAGGTACTCGTAGGAACGTTACATAATATACATTTTTCACGTTTCCTTGTGATATTTACAAAGCTAAGGTTTCTTTCTTTTAGAAAAGATATAACACGCTCGTGTCACCTTGCGATCTCTGAAGAACCTTTTCAAGAGACACAAAGTGCTTTCAGAAGGGCTTTACAATGGACAAAGACGTCAGCGTCAGACGGGAGGTACACTCAACGTCTTGAGGCGACAAATGGCTAGCCTCTCAGATACTATGCCTTTTTGTATATATTTTAATATAGATATCTAGCCGTACCTATCTCTATAATTGATATTGTTAAGTAATGTATACTCAAATAGCGACATAAAAATAAAATTGTAGAGATAGAATCAATTATCGAGATAGGTTTAATAATTAATCTATGTTTACTATAGTAGTTGTATCTATGTTATGCAAATGTATCTATTTATTATTTAATTATGTAATTCACACCTGTTATATATCTATGTAAATATTGGAACTATAATGAAATGAAATGATTTCATTTCATTTCATTTCATTTCATTTCATTTCATTTCATATTATTTAATTATGTAATTCACACCTGTTATATATCTATGTAAATATTGGAACTATAAATAAAGATCTTGTTAAAAGAAAGTGATAGAGTGGACGTAAAGCCATTGATCATCAACAACAAACAGTAATTAATTAAGTATTTAAAACAGTAATTAATTAAGTATTTACTTATACGTTACTTACCAGTCTACCAGATACACATCAAAAATGAGGAACGAGGAGGTTTAAATAATATTTCTTTTTAAATAATTTTGTTATTATTTCGAAAGAGTTCCAGAAGTGTTAAAGATGGCTTCCGCGTATGAACTATCTAGTTATTTTGTTTACTGTACTTTATCATGTACATTATCTTAATTTTATTTTGTATGGACACAGCATAGATCTAATCTTAATCGTCCCTTAGATATTCCAAGCAACGCTCAATAGCCATAAGATTGTAATCGTAAAGATAAGTGAAAAATACCGCATGAAATAAAAAATATGGAGAGACATAATACTTAACATCCTACAATAATAGTAACTCACATCTATATTCGGCAACTTTACAATATAACGACGTATGACGAATTTTAATTATTTTTTCGGAATAATTCCAGATCAAAATATCTGACGAATAACAAAGTGATTCAAAACAGCCTAAATAGCAAAAATTCGATTCAATAAACCCCAATTCTTAAACGTCATCAAGCACCAAAAATAAAATCATATTTTTCGACGTCCATAAAGGGGATAATGTGAATAAAACTTACATTTTCTGATTAAACATTAACTCTCTATGCAAATCCATTCGCAGGGGGTTCTCGAGGCAGGGGTTCTGCAGGCGGCGCGGCGCGATCAGGCCGTCCGCTGCCTCGCCCTCTTGAACCATCGCCACGGCTCCCAGGCTTATGTTGGACAGCGTGGGACAGCTGCCCACGCCACCGCACTCGCTTAGCGTACCCACTGCCAGCACTGTTGACGAAATAAACATATTGTCAGGAAAGAAAGTATACTTCATTGTACACTAAGGACACATACAATAACATCGTGTGAATAACAGTATTATAATATGTATTATTGGCGCCCTAAACAGCGATCTCTACCAGGCAACCATGTTGTGCAGGATATATGACCAGTGTTATAAGAGTATGGGGTGTACAATATATACAATTATACACATTGTATTATTTAATAATGTATAATATGTATTTTCAAATGAGTTAAAATTGAATTTCTAAGGTAATAGTACTGTATAAATTCAAAGCCGAAAAAAACGATGGGAAAAATTAATCGTTATACGACGTCAATGCTAAATAACTTCTATTGTTGCGGACACATTCAAAATCAACTGAAGCTAAAATAAGAAATTAACTAAGGAATATTAAAAGATTAAGTTTATGTTTACAAAACTTTATACACTTTAAATATTTGACATTGAATGTTTTATATGCGTCCTGACCACCTTAAGTATAATGCAAACGATTACGCTGTTAAAGAATCTTGTGAATCAGCGATGATATCATCAAGGTTAGCGTACATTTTGCCACCTTATTTTGTAATATTCTACAGAATCATAGAAGAATCTCGAGCACCCTCAGTGCGACATGTTATGCTTCATTATTATTATTTATCTACAGTTAGAGACAGGGAGTAACAATCGCCTGGATGAAAAATATACGCCAATAATTAATCTCGTATATGTATGTAGATTTTTAATTTGGTTATGTATGTATTTCGTTATAACTTATGAGAGATAAAGTTTTTTATCATATCATTGTTAATATAATTAGGAAAATCCGTCCATTATCATTATCATCCGTTCTTCTCGAATGCTATGTTTTATTTTATTCAACTGGTATTCCTTTATAGTAGGCATACTCTTTGCAGAGATTAAGTATTTTATAACAGTCTATGAATCTTTAGTAAAGCAATTTCCATGAAGCTGCGCTCCAGATTCTTTTTACATAATAATATACAAATCAATTGTTAGTCCAGCTCCCGAGCTGGCGTAGTTTCAATTCAATGCAGTAATCGCCTCTACTTACTATTCAGCGGTCTACGTTTCGCATTTTTCATTTACAATACCGTTGCACTTAAACATTTTTATGTATGGCCTTATTCTATTTTAGTATCACAAATAAAATATATTTAATAAAGTAATATTTATTCATTTGATAAATTAGTCGGCACGCAATTAACGGATACATAAATACTGAAAAGGTAGTTGAACCCGTATTGCTACTCAAATAATATTTTAACCAGTGGCTCCTGGCTCGTTATCGTACGCCATGACCCATTTCCTGCACTCTGGACAAGTTGAAATAATGGTAAATATGAACTTTGAAAATCATTTACTAACGAGGACGAAAGTTAACGTTCGATGAAAAGGAGTTACTCGATTTTTCAACGATCGAAAACGCAGTCTATTAACTGGAGAATTCGAGTTTTCCTTCGAGTACCGAGGTATTGGCAACTTCGTAAAATTCTATTTCTATACTGTGTATACTTACTGGTTAAAAAAGTGGAAAATATAAAAATAATAAAAGCAAATATCTGTAGGTAGATCATTAGAGTATAGTTAACCTAAATGTTATCAAGATAAAGCGTCATAGGAAACGATAACAAATATTGCCACTTATTGTGTGTGATTTCATAAGTTTGAATTAAATATCAGCGGAATTGATTAGTTACCACTAACTGAGGAATATGAGTTTTTCTCTTGCAACATGTTTTTTGCTGTAGGTTTATAATAACAAGTTACGTTTAATTAAAAAAAGTTTTTTTTTACGAATTTGTTTGTTACTATTTAGAAATTCTGATTATGTAAATTGCAATACGAGATTCAAAATTTTAAAATAACAATATGGTACAACAAAACTCAAAATTAGCAATGTTGTTATATGCTCTCCTTTTACCAGTTATATTGATTTAAAAAGTAAACTACTCAACCGATTTTGACAAAAATCCAATTAAAACAACCCGATAATACTTGTTTATAAATAACGAAGTTATGAAGTAACACAAAAAATAATGAAAATAATGAATTTCTTTTTTTCAAATTCAAAAAATATTGAATTTCTTCTTTGAATTTAGTCGAAAACAAAATCAAAATAAACTTACTTATTTTGAACATCAACGAAAGTAATTTTAATCCACGTGAACTAATAAGATGTTCATTAAAGTGTGAAATTGCTATGTTATAGTACTAGTCATTCGCAATACGGGAAACAAATACACTACCGGTTCGGAATGCGCGTCGCGAACGGAAGTTTACATGACAAATACGATTTCATGTACTATCACGTTATGTTTGTGGTCATGCTAATTAGTGTTCGTAATTTATTTTTACATGTATTTTCTTTTATTTTATGACGAGTTTACTGGCACTAGCGGATCCAGAAGGGAAGCTATAAGACTGGAGCTCTACCTACTACTAACTATGCCCCGTAAACCAGAAATCCAGATATGTCAATGCTTACTTGTACCAGTCTCATTTAGTTTTCTCATTACCAATTTTTTTCAAACCTAATGTAATAATTATGATATTTTTCCATATAAGTATAACATTTTTATCGTGTTTATTTGAGTCGAACAGCTTAGAGTAAAGGGAAGTAAACATTAACGTTTTACATTAGTTTTCGATATTAGTGTTCATCGTAAAATGCCTCAACACATCGCTGCGATATTAAAACGCGAGTTTATGGTTCAAGTATAAATTCTACCTATAAAAAGTTAAAAGGAGCGCCCTTGGAAGGATATTTACGTTGCTATACAAACAAGACGCGCGTATTGAACCAGACATCGGTGAAGGTCACAGCGTGAAGGTGCCGGAGAAATTCCCTTTCAAAGCTGTTCAACTGGTATTTAATACTTGAAGAAACCTCATATATAGCCAATGTATTTTAAACATTGTTAATTATCTCAATTATGAAATGTAATATCTCGAAAAATATCATGAGATGACTGTCATCATGACAATGTCTGCATTTTCGTTTAATGGAGACTTTTTACGTTACAACTAAATTTCAGGGAAGTTATAACGTTTTTTGAGCACGTGTGAACTATTCCTTCTATCCTCGAAGCATACCAACGGCTGGATGAATTTTAATCCATGAACTGTGTATCGATTCGTCGAAATCGTGCGGTGAGGTTTCATTTTACTACTGTAAACTGTTGCTGGCCGACCCGCAATGGTACTCGTGATTAAGACTCGAAATCAGAATATGTACTTTAAAAATAATTCTTTTTGAGAATAAGAACATAGATAAACTACAAAGCTAAAATTGATTTCATTACACCTTAATGTGCCTACTTTTTTTTGTTGACGCAAGGTAAATCTTCATAGATATCCGACTCCTGAGGGGGGTGTTGGGTTATGTGAGATTGCACTCACTAAAACCCCCTGCAATGCCCGCCACAGCACGGAAAACGGAGAGGCTACGGGATCGCTTTCGCAGCACGTCCGTGGCCTCTCCCGTACTGTACCTACTTAGTAAACTACGTTTACTTTACTATACTTTATTATACTCGTAATAAACGAGCATGTTGTTTGAATAAGAGACCATAAGTTTACATATCCGTAGGAACAAAACCTAGACTTAATATTAAAGTACATAAAATATTGTTATCTGTAGTGTGTAGGTACACTTGATAAAAATTAAAGAGAATGTTTGCTTTAAACGTTTCATTATGACTAAGATAAAAGTAACATTGACTCTTCTAAGTACGTATATCATAATACTAGCACACGTGTATACGTACACTAAAATATAAGCTAAAATAAGTAGCAGATTCCATTTATCGAATGCTTCATAGTCATCTCACCCCTGACCTATGGCTATTTTTAGAGCCCCATCTAACGTATTGCTTCAGCAAGGTCGTTTCAGTGCTCATTTGCTGAAACAATGACGTCACGACACGTCTAAAGGTCACGCCGTCAATCTCGTTAACGACGTCGTGATATTTGCGGTTATGCTTCCGATGGCAAATGTTTACGTGTACAATATAAAAGAATTAAAACTCGCATTAAGCATAAGTTAATGAAATCCATTGTTACGCGAATTCCTCTAGATGAAAATGCTTTTGAATACCTTGCCCCGAGATCTCCCGTTTCTGTATGCTTTCAAGTTTAATCCGACGTATGAAAAACTACATTCAGTTTCTTATAAAAAATACGCTGGCACATTAAATTCGTTTCTTTAAACTTATATTACGAATTCTGATTAATTTTCTGGCATGTATTTTTCGTAATATGCTAGAAATCGTAAATCCAGTAGTTGGAATGTTAATGGGCAAGATAATCTAGCTAATTTATCCCTATCTATAAATTACGCTAGCTCTATCACCTTTCCCATAAGAACACCATAACTATAGCACAACGTGTGTTGGTTTAAAGGTAAAGTGAGCACGTCGTTTACTTGACAGTAGTAATTAATTTAATATATTTACATAGCTTTTAGTTTCTAGTGTAAGTATATGTCGGTAAAAAGGAGGAAGGCAAAGTAAATTCATAGATTTTTACATTCGTTTATGGTTAAGATTTTTTTAAATATGTTGTTTTTTGTCACAAGTAAAACAATTATATAGAAACATAAATACTTTACCATATTATTGTATTAGACATTCTTTAATACAATTCGGCTACGTAACAAGATTACAAATCATATGAAATAGATAACTACTGCAAAAATCCCGTCTTCGTGGAATGGAGGCCATAATGCCAGCAACATTCCTACGTTGAATTGCGAATCTGATTCTCGGCGCAAAATGAAAAATATATGGCATAAACTCCGCTGCTGTTTAGGTATCAACAAACGTAGATACCTATTTGTATCACCCCTTTTAAATTAAAAATCTAACAAAAGACCATCAAATGGACACATGGACATGAAAGAGATAATTCCAATATCTTTTTGACCAAATGGAATTAGTCACCCCTTTAATTTGAACCAACGGTTACTATGCAAATTCTAATTCCCCATTCACATACGAGTAGTGTAACGCCAAATAGAAGTGAAGAAAATGCAACGATTTTCTTGCCATTACTAACGCTTAATTACGCGTGCTTTCAAGAAGAAAATACGAATAGATCGAATATGAATTATAGCTTAATGACTGAATGATATCTCTAATGGATAATAAATATGGAAATAATGCATTCGTCTGATCTTTCACATAGCTACTTAAGTTGATTAATCGAATGAGAGCCATCGTCGGCGGAGCGCTCCCCGACTGAAGTGAATTAATGTCGTTAGGTTATTTGATACCTACTTTAATAGTTTGCTAATAAATTGACTGCCGGAGTTTAGCTGGAGACTTGCTATAATATCATGGTTAAAACTTGTTCATGTAATAAAAACTTTTAATAACAGCAGAATAAATATCTTTCTATGCAGATTATTACATAGCAAAAAAATAAAATTACACTATAATTATGTCATAAACATAATTATCTCTAGAGATCATTGTAATAATCTATTGTAAAATCTATTTAAAGTTAAAGTTATTATTCAATTGTCATTCATATAAAACCAATTTTAATTTACATTTTAAAACATGATTTATGGTAATTATCACAAAAAAAAGGTTTTTGTTGTATCTTTTATTCCTTAATTTTAAAAACTTCTGATTTATCTTAAGTAACTATTGTTAATGCCTTTTAACGAGCTGGTGCATGCAATACCAAGAAAAACTATGAGAACTGGAACAAAGCCGAAGTGGGCCAACCTCCTTTTAAACTTCAATCGCTCCACATTTTGTATTGCGTCATATTAATGGGAATTCCTGTATCTAGTTTACGCTTCGGATAATCATTACGAAACAGGCGTAACTCCCAAACAATAACGCATCGTATTTATGTGCCGACAGTAATGCATCATAAAGAAAAATAGTATTTCGAGAAGTCGTTTGAAAGACGAGCGCCGTGGTAGAGTCGTGAGTTTACAGCTAATAAATTTTAAGATATGGTGGGCTTTCAAAGTAACACTTAAGAGGATTATACATTTCAATATCATACAGACGACATTTTTATCAAAGTATATTCTCCTTTATTGTAATGACTTAAGATTCAAAATTTATTACTGGCTACCGTTGCAAGAAATAATCGAAATACATTAAAGGAAGTATTTATCTATGTGTTAAAATATAAAGCAGGTGATGACGTCAAGCAATCACTGTTTGAATCCCCTTAGATGACATATCATTCGATCAATAAGCCACTTCCTGATGCGGGCGTGTAGCTTATTAAAGTTGACGACAGTCATGGCATTAATACTTCGTTTTCTCGTGGGTATCAGAGGACGAGGTCAAATAATAATAATCGAATGGACCCCAAGACGTAGTTACGCGCATACTGCGCCTAATGAAACTAATAGAACTCCATTGTATTAATTGGCCGTTTTAACAAATTCTAGGTCACGGCACGTCCAAGTTTTAGAACTTCAGACAAATGCTACAAATTTTAATTTAATAACCGTTTCACGGTTATTAAATTAAAAGTAAAAATTACATCACTTTAAAATATTGTCGTTCAACTCTTTTCATTGGTAATTTTTAAACGTTACATCACACATAGTATTTCCGTTAGGGTGTCACTGGTAACAGATAGTGGTCCGGTTGAAACGAGAAGGGTGTGGAAAGCAAAGGGTTGGAAACGATTTAGGGGTCTTTCCCGAACTAGATCGCCGGCTTACATTAGACACGATTAGCGGTACGACCAACCCCAGCTTACATACATTGTTTTATTTATCGTTACGTTTTGTTTCAGACAAAAGAAAATGACACACAAAAGAACCATACGTAATACTTCACTTTTTGAATGATTAAGTAGTTATACCTACATTAAATTTGATTTTTTTATTGACTTTCTGTTACACTCAAAATCTTATTTTTAGTATACAATAATTATAATTATATGAGATAATTAAAACCGTACCTCAGTAGAAACGAAACGATATAACTTATATTTATTATTAGTGATTTTCTTTAGCATTTCACAGTCAAGTGCCTCAATACGTAAGACGGTAAGCGGATTAGATAAATATTACACGCGAAAGAAGCCAACAAGTACCAATATATCACATACTTTTGAGCATGTCTCTTTTGAAGTAAGTTGGTAACAGGAACGAAAATTTAAAACTTACAAGGTCACTAATGAAATTTTGTGTATAAAAAAATCTATAGAGCCTTTTATTATTACTCTATAGTAAATAGTAAACACTCTTATTGTTCAATGTATAAACATGTAACTTTAGATACTGTATGAATTTTGATTTTTAATTCACATTCTAATTTATTGTTTAAAGGATTTAAAGAAATTTGTAATTAAAATACATATGTCTATGCAAAAAACATAGTTTAAAGGTTACACATTCTTACCCAAATAGGTATGATTCAATATGCCGAGCAAAGGTAATACACCAATAAATAACTAGAAAATCCCTCTAGATATATGCATGTAGTTTTTCAAACATATATGAACAAAAATATATAAGTACAGTGTAATAAATATTGTATTGTCACAAACTCACAACTTACATGTTTATGCAAGTTTACGATCTGGCTATGACACACATGAAGTGCCGTAATCACCTTTTTATGAGTAGACTAATAGTAAATTTTGAAATTCTAAGATAAATAGCAGCTAAAAGCTCTAGTTCAGACATTTCAAAAGTCGGAACACTCATAAATCATTGTGACAAAGCAGCTCATTCGTTTCAATATAACGCCTCTGTATTAGTAAACAACGTGTGTAACACAAGTGCGGCGTTCTGAATGCGTCGGCAATGTCGGCATAGGCTTTGATAACTTTCTCTTGTCATAATTACTAGATTATAGAACAAAAACAAACGTTTACAATTACATTAATTCATGTATTTGCATGTTTGTTGCTGATGTTAATGCATTCATTATTGAACTGTTATTGTTATACGTTGAATACATACATATGTATTTTGTAGTAAAGTAGTCTGTACATATCCCAGTGCTGGGCATAGGGCTCTTCTCCTATTAGGGAGAAGGTTATGGAGGTGGATAAACCACCACACTGTTCCACTGCGGGTTGGTGAATATAGGTATACTTATATTTAACGTATAAAAGTAACAATTGATAGAAACTAATTAAAGTTGACAATAAAAATATGTTAAGTAGACCAACTAAACAAACTCACGAAGCTATTTTAAATAACTTATCCCCAGCGAATATAATTAAGCGGCTAGTATACTTTAATAGTCGTTTTAAATTGCTCGAACTGCCTACAACCACTTCCAAACACGGCGAGGTACAGCGGCAATGCTTATCCCGTAACCCAAATGCATCTTTATGAGGCGGCCCTTAATGGGCGTTGCAATGATATGCAATATCGAAGCGCGACGCATAATTTGCAAGCATCAAAGACACCTGCCACAATGTTAACTTGGGTTTAAATAGAAGATAGAATACATACCTAGTTCTTACTTCTGATTAATCCATTAGGTAGGCAAGAATTTTATATACGTTCAAATTAGATAAAAATTCTGTCATTATCGTTGTTTGCAAGAGACTTTTCCGGTACATAACTTGCGGATGTCAAAAAAATTGACATGATTTTCACATGTTACAATTAATTTTCGCAATCAAATTATTTAATTCCGCGTGTCACTTCATTAACAACTAAGCGTTATTTCTGGTTCATTGCGTGACGCGAGGATAATTAAAAAATAAAATAAAAATAGTAGCGGTACCTTGTTCATTTGTTGATATCGATCGATATTTCGACGTATTTGCGTGATAAAAAATTTCACTAGGTAGGTATATAGTATTCGCAAAAATAATTGCTATCTTGAAAAACAAGCACATACTAAATAAATTCCGTATGAAATCCTTCACATATTTCGCTCGGCACGAAGGTTCTAGGATACTCTCGCTGACTTTAGTGTCGTATACTTAATCAGTTTTTCCACAGTGGGTAATAGTGAGGGGAAAATCCTACTGAAATGAAATGCTGTCACAACATTGTTAACACTTTTTTTTAATACCTATATATTTTTGATTTTATCTTTATAATGAAATATTAAGGAAGTAATGTACCTATATAATAAATACTAGCTTTTGTACGCGGCTACCCCCGATAAGCCCGATATTAAAAGAAATCCATTTTCTCATTTGTAACATAAGTAAGAAATGTACTTAAGTAGAAAATATTTAAGGATTTCTCTAACAAGTGTTAATTATTGAAGTAACTTTGAACGGCCAATAAAATTTTCATAAAACGATTATAATTTATCGTCGACATTGAGACATTAAGTTAATTCGCCGAAGTTTCACCCTATCATTTGCATAGTATCGATAACAGCTGGGAGCATCCCTTGCCATATTCACGGGCAGGGCTTTCGGGGCATTGACCCCTTGAGGCAGACGGAGTTTTTCGCCTCTCGCCCTACATGCCGCCCGCCCAACTCATAACTACACGCAATTGCGAAACGTCAGAAATATAACACAAATTAAGATAAGATACCACGGAAATCATTTACACAACACAGTCATTAAAAACCAGCTAAGTAAATACTCAAATGGTTATTATTACTATTGAAAGTTGTTCTGTCAATAGACATTTAGAAATGATAGAAAGTATCGTAATCTCGTTGAATGTTAATTACAGATTTCACGGTTCCGCTAGTGGAGGATACAGTAAATTTTCAAGTGACATCAGCTGCCAAAAATCCGTGCTTAAGTACCTTGTTCCAACGGAACCCTCTTTGTCAAAGTGATGCTCGTGAAAAGAGTCTTAGTATATCATAAAGATACCCTGTTAATTATAATAGAACGTTTTTTACATGCTACATACAACACTTTATGTATATCTGTAGCATTATAAAGTAATATATAATCGGAAAAGGACGAAGGATACTTTTATTATACTAAAAGTATCCTTCAGATTAAATATTCGGGGGGTATTGGCATATAATACGGATGGTCATTGAAGGGAGAGGGGATCGAAAAATTTAGGTCACGTACAATGGGTACGTTTCCTAATGTTTTCCGTGATTTCAAATATGTACTTGGAATTTGATTGTAGAGTTATTTTTGTAGAGCATCTTTAAGAAATCCTATTTTATTGTTTATTTCGGTATTTATTATTTAAAGCTATTCTGATTTATAGGTACATGTAGTATACCAATCTGAGGTCAAGGTGCCAGTTTAAGTAATATTTTAATCATCGTCTACTCGTATGAAACTAAAACTTTCGTGTTCGTACACTATAAACCAAAAAATTTAATACGTACATTTAACTGTTACAGTTTTGTAGCATGATTAATGAAACGGTTCACGCTTCGTATTTATTTCATGTTTTAACGTTTCATATATGAAACGGGAAATACTTATAATTTACCATATAATTTCTAAGTACATAAATATATACTTATATTTATTTAGTTTTATCATAAATTATAAATAAACCGCTTATAATATCTTGAAGACTTTGAAAACGATAGTAATGTTATTCTAAGTATTCCAAAACGTTCTTTAATAACGACGTTGAGATTCAATAGTACTTTCGCTTCCTATTTATTAACTACATATTATGTATGTACGGTATAATATACGACTAGTGAACCATATAGAATATAAAAGAGAGTGATTCATCGAAACAACGTAATAAGCTATTGCAAAACTAACGATATATCAACGATACGTATATTACACTTGCAAGAGTAAATAGTTTAGCGCTTAAAAGCAGGAATGCTAAGATTATCCGACTATTAGCGGCGCAGGAGTTTATCTTTAGATGCAACGAGCAACAAACAAAATGTACAGAGACATGCCATAGCGACAGTAACATTTTACCGACAAATAAAATACAACAGGTTTTAGCAGTAACGTGATTATCTCGGATAGCGGGTTAGCTCCGCTCTCGTAAGGAATTACAACAAATGCGTAATAGCCGTGTCGTAATCGCGATAATTCCAACACTTTCTTGAGATGCTGTTCACGGATATTGTCTCTTAGACTCTCAGATGACTCTCTGTGACATGCTGATAAATGAAGGTACAAGAATACAACTTTTATGATTGTACGAATAATATGTAAAACGCTACATGTTATTTACTTTATAACGTTTTACAGTGATGATAATTAAATGCATTGTATTATGAAGAAGACTTGAAATTATGTTCATATACGTGAAACGCACTTAGAAAGAAATTAAATCCCTACGGCAGTGAAAAGACTCCTAACCCTATGGAGTCTTGTCGAGAGTGACTTGACATTATATTATTTTCTTACTTATGATAAATATTTAAAATAGTTTACCTTATCAAATGTATTTTCTTTTAGTCTCGCTTTAAAAATTCGAATATTCAAAATATGTATTATAATATAATAAATTGGGGAGTTAGTGATAAGAAATTTACAAAAAAAAATCAAGAGTTCCAAGGGTCAACATTTCCTTTTATTTTCTTGGGGATCAGGTAATCTACATTTAATCTGACAACCTAAAAACTATTACTTTAATAAAATAACGATACACAACATAATGATTCCACAAAAAAAGACCACACGATAAACTAATTTCATTACATAAAACAACTAAAATAATAAACCTACTTTCACCGGTGACCAAGAAAATTTTCATAACTATTTTAGAACAATAATCACGAACTATTATGACGTTTTTAAAATATAAATAATAAAATAAATTTAAAACTATGCATACTCATAAAATTGTAATTGCTACCTCGACGTTATGAATATTTTTAATTTGTAGAAGTTGTTTTATAATAGACGAGACAATATGTAACAAAAATGTAGGTTGTGCTCACTATATCAATATTTCATGGTAAGTATAAGAGTGTCGACGTTAACTTTACTTTTTGATAAAAATATTTTCACTTCCAAATATTTTTTTGGCTGAAAAAAATCTGATAATCGTGTTGATTGAAAACTTCTTGCTACTAAGAAGAATCTTTAAATGTAGAGTTAAATGTTTAACAAACATATTCTGGACGAATGTCAATATGAAATCGTGTTAATAAAAAACTTTTTAACTCCGCATTTTTAAAGATGCTTCTATCTTTAAAAAATGCGGAGTTAAACGTCTAACAAAACTATACGAAGCGAATGTCAATGTGAACTGCGGATCTAATGATACGTATATTTAGTTTCACGGAAACCACCCAGGGCGTCGCTTATCCCAGCAGGCCGGTGCGCGTCCTACGCAATGCACCACGAGCATACGTAATGCACTACTGTTTGACATGCAGTACGCAAAAGAGTAACTGTAGTGCCGCATTCGGACTGCGGTTAAACAGTTCCGTAAATATTACAACATTCTGCACATATGGTAATATAATTATGTATTGAGGCGACATTACATACATGTGTTTTGTATTTAAATAATCATTGTTAACTTAATGGCAGCTCCGTTACGCGCAAGAATATATTATCTTCAATGACATGAATTATATCTCAGTTTTTCCTGATATAAAATATCTACAATAAAGTTTCTAAGCATATAAATTAAAGGCAATTGTAAAAAATATTTTTAAAAAATACCCACATCAGCAAGAGCAGCGAGTGTTTCCCCATTTGTGCTGTGTAGGGTCATTCAAAAGATAAGTCGCATTTCACTTTGAAATGTCTAGTGTTCCTATTTGAAAGTCATAAATTTTAGATAAATAAAATTAAAGCAGTCTTAATTAGCTTTACGGTTTCGTTCTCTTTGATAAGATTCATAACACAGGCACTGTAGGCCACGTTAAAAATGCCGAATATGAAGTCATACGTCCGCTTCTGATAAAAAATTACCACGAAGTCTTTAGTATGATCAACACAAAAAATAATTGTTTTACGATAAATAATGACAAACTGTAATGAATTCTGTGTTTTGTTACTGTAGCGCGAGCGGTAACACATAAGACTAATCGTTTGAACGTACGTGACTTGAGAACAAGAGATCATTGTAAAGCACAAAGCTAATGAGAACTTGCCGACAAACTTCAACACCGCACCTGCATATTAATGGTTTTATAACCAACAGAAAGAACTCTGCCAAAAAATTAAGAAATTCAATTATGTTGTCAGACTTTGTTATGAAACGTCGTTAATTTACAATCTACGCCTCAAAATTCATTATAACAATAAAATTTTATTGAGATCGAGTTAACGGTGTTAAAATTTTCTGCTCCACAATAATTTATTGCACAAAAAGTTACGAATAATACAGCTCGATGCCATTGCTCGTTAATTACAAAACAATGAAAGTGAACGTGTGCTCATTAGAAGGATGGGTGCAACAAAGACTAATATCTGGTGTCGGCGCAGGCTGTCAGTGCAGTATGTCAATGGGATCGAATGTCGTACCCACGGGGCGTGAAAGCACCTGATATACGTGCTTTTGTTTAACCTACGTTAACAGCACGTGAACCAAATGACAACTAGCCATATAGAAACGCGTGTCCATATGAATATGCAACACCATATTAATTATAAACGCGTAGGACACTTTCGATCGTAAACCGAGGCGAAGCGCTACCAAACACGGCCGCGACAGATGATATGCTAAAATGGGTGTAGGTATTTGTTTTATTTGGCGGCTATACCGTTTTCATAGATGGCGAGCTTCTCTTGTATGGCAGGTGCAGTTTTACGAGTTCTCGCGTCGCACATCGCGAGTACGGATGCGCGCCGAACTAAACTGAATTGAATACCTGAGGCAGAAGCCGGGCAACGTGTCACGGCCACCTAACAGGATTACCTGTTCTACTGCGCAGGTAAACTGAACCGTAGATATGGGCCAGAAATGCCTTAACCGGCTTATGATATTGCTCGGATTATGAGCGGACACAAGCTTTATCCCACTCGACCTTTAAAGGAGCTTAGGCTTAAGTTACAGAGAACAAACGTACTGCCGAGACTGAAATCGCTAATTCTTATCATTGACATTGAAATCTCCTTTAATGTTGTCGTAGATTTTAGTCTACCCGTGACCACGAACGCTGTAAAGTGCTCGAAACGTCGGGATGATAAAAATCATTAATATACGCAATTTAAATCTGTTCAAACTAGTTTTATTTCGAAATCTCCTTTGATTATGGTTATTATTTTTCTTATTTATATACATTTTTCCTTCATTGACCACAGACTTGTATGCTATGATTTCAGCCGAATGTGTTTGTAAAGTCATTACATGGCTGTGTTATAATATAAATGCTATAAATAAATGATAATTAAATTATTTTCGTCAAAATTTTTGTCTATTTCGTCGTAAAAATATTTAAAGACGAAACACATACAACAAACAAGGTATCACGAAATAAACAAAAACAGCTAAACTAGTTATTCAAATCAATTCTGCGAACAACAAAACGAGAATTGAAACGCGAAGAATTCAATTGATTCATACATTTGCTATCTAAATTAGTTTCTTGTTACAATAGCGTGTTTACTAAGGATTTATGACACACGCCGGTAACACTTTGTCGTGATTGACGTTTCGTGTTGGTGGTGCGGGCGTATGAACAATAAGACAATGTTAGACACGCCCATTTAATAATTTCCATTACACTAGCAAGTAGTGCGCAAATTAGCGTATATACGAGTGTGTTACATACTACATACTAATGATAGGGCGCTTTCAAATTACCCTACACGTTTGCTATCGGAATGCTGCTACGCCGGATTTGGTTTGGTGGCGTTCAGCTCGAGGGTCTTTTTAAACAATAAAAAATGAGTTTCATGTTTAAATTAATCCACCATCTTCTGACGTTATAAGTAATTTTTTATTTATTACTTACTATACGACACCGCAATTTATGTATATGTAGGTTTCACTATAAAAATTAACGCGGTATATGTCCATGTTTAGTCGACTATAGTCGGACAAACCGACCTTTTTACGTGAGTAATTATCCCATATTTTAATAAAACATATATGTATGTTACCTAATTATTTTATACAATAGGTACGATTTGTTATCTTTTCAGTTTAGGGCAACATTTAAGACAAGAATATTTATTATATTAAGGCTAACGATCAGGGTTATCTAAGTTAGATAACAACCGCGAATTAAGGCTTCATTTGTAAGTTTCGCGGAAAAAGTAACACAGATACTAAGACGTACAAACTCAAACATAACTCATCTATGACAGGTTCGAAATATAGATTCTAGACAAAAAGAGCCAAAAAGAAACTCGACTGCTACTCTTTTAAAATCCATTTCGTACAAAGTTTTCTTTAGTTAAAATTTGGTATACCTACATATCTTGCCAGAAAAATAAGGTACATTATGTCCACGCATTTACATCACATACGAGTAGTCTTGTACAGAGCAATATGCTTTATTTTATACCTTTTTAACGTAGCTTTTAAACTGAGACAGTAACATGTATAAAATCTTTTTAGATGTGATAAACTAGCGCCTGAAAAGAAATATTCACTTTATAGAGTCTATATGTACAACTTGGTGCACATATAGACTAAGTCAATATTAATAGCAATACAAGTAGTATTTTGAAAATACACATATGTAAAACTCATAAATATTTATATAAATACAATTGCTTGTGTCTTTATCGGAAATCGAACTAACAGCAACCAAGTAGGTACGTTAAAAGAACATTTGTTTCTATGATGCCAAAACGTATGTTGACTTCATTTTGAGACTTAAGTTATAGATATTCTTAATATCAAAGTGTTGAAATAAAGTGTTGAAATTGAAAATAGTATTATTGAAAAATAACATAAATAATATCAAATTAAATCAACTACGAGCCGCGATAATATAATTAGGTAGGTATTTCACATTACTATCATAAGGAAAAAACATTGTTGACATTCACCCTAGTTTTAACTGGTATGATTTCCGTTTAAAATCGAAACCGGATTGGAATCGGAATCCTAGGTGTTACGTAATTCTTGTAATTATAGCCATCCGAAAACGAGAAAAAAATCTGGGGAATTTAAGAGGAGGTTAATTATTTCTTAACATAATCTAAATTAACTTCGTAATACAGTCCAAAGTATGAAGAGGTTTTATTAATTTATTATTATATACTGTTAAAGACAGTCCAGAAGGGAATAATAATACAACTGTTCATTATACATGTCTCTATTTCCACGATTAATACAATA
>DVXP01000084.1:0-30182 GCA_018235645.1 Junonia grisea | reverse complement strand
TTAATGTCTTTTTGTCTATGTTTAACCTCTTACTATGTTTTATATGAGATTTTCATATTTTTATTTTTATTTTTAAAACTTTTATTTTTTTCTTAAAATTTTTATAGAGTTCAATTATATAGTAAGGCGGCTGCCGTCACACTGTGTACGAAACTACTACTTTTTATACTAAATATTATCTGGTAATGTGATTTATCACGAGACTTGGAGTATTGCTATGAATACGAATAAAGAAAATGTTATTTTTGAAAAGCTTTTTTTTCAGAGTTTACGGGTACATACATTAAGTATAATATTAATAGAGCGGTTACCATGATCAGTGGCAGATTACGCTTGAATCCGCCCTGGAGCCTAATTCATAGACTGCCCCTTAAGTTAAAAGCAAAAATTGGTGTAAAAAGCCCAAGAAACAAATTTTGCAGGCCCAGGTCGAACATGCCTCTGGGTAAAGGTATACGCCACTGACCATGATACGTACATAATATATTTAGACAATTTTTGCGGATGAAGCCGCGAAGTAAAGCTTGTATAATATTTAAATTAGAGAGCAATGTCAGTCCAGAACAAGATGGCGCTCTCAGCAAATGTAATAAACGCTTTAAGAGAACAATTTTAGTGACGTCGCTATACAACAAAATTGTAATAAAAGTTTAAAAAATTTAGAATTACTTCAAAATATTTTGCTAAAAGAAGATGTTTCATTTTGGGCCTGGTTTTAGTACAGTATAGAGAAACAAAACAGTCAACAAAAATAATAAATTTCAATATTTTTACTTCCGAAATAAAATGCAATTTGAGCAAAATAGTATAATTGAATATATCCTATGTTCACTGGAAATAGTGTAGCTTCGCAACAAGCCAACCGGTCAAGTAGTTTCGGAGCCTATTCTATTCAAACAATCAAAATTTTCCTCTTTATAATATTAGTACAGAAAATGCAGTTCTTGTTTTGTTTGTTTCGTAGAAATGATAAGAGTCGTGAAGTCAACATTATCGACGGCATTGTGGCGCTGCCTGTTAAGATCAGAACAAATACTATGCGCTTTCAAACATCGTTCGCGACAAGATTGCACTGAGGAATCATTTGGAACGACATGAAGTTTCAATAAAATATTGATGTGTCGTTATTTGTACATGTTATTTCCGTGTCAGGAATTCAATTCAATTAAATTCTTGGGTTTAATCGATTTTAGTTGCCATAATAGTACTGACTGTTTCGCTAATGTCACGTCTTAAATAATTTTCATTCCTTTCACTTCTTTATGCAAGACTCTAATGCTTTATTGTACAAAGCATATTACAAAGCAAATTACATAATTTGAAATGACGACAGGCGGTCGTACGACTAATTAGCCATGTCTTCCAGGCAATACATTTATCAATTTACGAATATTTTACTTTAACAAAAAAATATCTATACTAAAAAGGGAAAATAATGCGCAAAATTGATACTGTGACAAAACCGTGTTTTTGGCTGTGAAAACAAGTAATAAAGCTATAGCATATGAAGAATGTTACGAATACGAAAGTTCCGCTTATGAGAAAATTTCTCATCTTTATATGGCGTATTAGGAAAAAGGGAAAAGCCTAAATGGATATACTCGTAGTTGATCATGGCTTCGTCTATATATGGAGTCCTTACCGCGAAATAATCGTAAGTGGTGAAATTTTTGAAAATGCGTTGTTTATTTAAATTGGTAGGTGTTTATAGTCATTACAGTCCCCTCCCCGTATTAAAAGATTTATTATTAATTGTATGTGAAAATGATATAAAATTATGATTCTTTTAATTTACAAGCATAATTATTTCTGATTTAAAATATTAAACAAAAACCTTCTTCTTCTAAAATTAATAGTTGTCATCGCCTACGCTAAAACCGCGGTAAAGGCTCGATATATAATAATCCATAAAAACGTACACATGATGAGTAATTATATCAAGCCGTTTTCACCCCGAAATTCACTGTAAAAAGTTGGTAAGTTACAATGGAACAATCGACATAAATAATATACGCTTATTAACCCTTTATTTATTACTACAAAGTTCAACGTGACTCGTGACTACTGTACAGTGAGAAAAATAAGATAATTGTAGTTATGGCACATTTTTGCTTAAAAACATCTTTTCATAACTTGCCAAAATTTGTTTCTGGGATAAACAAATTCATTAACCGAGATACAAAATTTTCATGTGAAATAATTGTCTCTTCATATTCACGAGGAAAATACGTTCGTTAATTACAAACTTCACATCAGTATTAATTCCATGCAAAATACGAGACAAAATATTGTTCTACAACTTCCTGCAACAACACACAAGCATTAAGTGTGTTGCAAACAACTTAGAGTGTTGTAAACAACTCGGTGTGTTTAAAACAACTTCTTTGACAACTTCGTCGTATGTGAGTTTAAAATGTTGAAGTTGTTTTCGTTGCAAGTTTTTGCATAAATAGCTGAGAGTTGCAAGGAATATCGGTAACTTCATAAAGGAGATTTTAGTTTACGCTCAATTGATATTATGAAACTAGAGTCGTGACTCTTGCGTGAAAGATCTATTTGTATTCAGTAATTATTTTAAATTAATTTTGAGGTGAAAATTATGGGTTTTATTGTAATAATTTGAGTAGTTTTTTCGTTTTTCCACATAGTAAATAATAGTTAACATAATATCAATAACAGATTATTAATTAATTAAGATAATTAAGACATAAAAAAATATTTTATAATAAAATAATATTTTAATTTCAAATAAAACATTACAAAATTAAATTTCAAATAGGAAGTCCCTTGCTGAATGAACTTTAATTGAAAGATTTACATACGTTTAATGGGGCATATATAAAAAGCCGCCTTAAAAAGGTTTAAGTGATAAAAAGCCAAGGACACCAAATCTTTTAAACCTATTCACTCGGTGGGTTTATATTGATAGGAGAAGTCAAGCCAAAATTTTAATTCCTTACTATCGAAACCCAATTAATTTTCGTGCACGTTAATTAATTTTCGCTTACAAAGTGTGGACCCCCCTTTTTATGTCACACTCAACATAGACCTCTGTCAAGTCTTTTGTGGACCCCTAGGGGTCCATCTGAACCGCTTTGGGAATGACTGGTGTAAATCAATATATAATTGGCTGGGTATAAACATTGTAAAGAATGATAACTTTATCTATATAAGATAAGGTTAAAAAACATATTAATCAATAAATTCTAAGTTTATTATTCCAAAAATGTTAATGAATAAATTTGTAAAATAAAATAAACTTATGAATTATTTATAGTCAAATATCTCGTAATTTGGTGCTATTTTTCTAAATATTTCGGAATTCGGTGACCTTAAAGTAAATAAGTACTAGCAGGCTGCCCCAGCTACCTTATGCCCCATCCTCTTTTACTGACTTCGTTTTGATTGAATTTATTTAGGACAAATTTATTGACAGACGCAAAAAACGAACTGATGTACAAATTGTACATACACTGCAGCCTACTTTTTTAAGTCGGTTAAAAACGTGCAGTAATCTGTACCTAAATCATGTGTGTTAACAATAAAACTCTGTCAACTGTTACGTAAAACAAATAGTGCTACAAAAGTTTGAACCGGCAAACTTTGACCCATTTACATTACAATCCCTTAGGGGTTGAATTCCAAAACAACTTTAATTTAGCGTTTGTTTATGTTATTTATTGAGGTTCTACGCGTTCTATTTTTAGTATTTAAACGAAATTTTAAGTTTTTATTTTATTTTATTCCGGAAGCATATATGGGTATATTTGCATGTCTGTGATTTTTTTAAAACAACTGATTCGATTTGGATACAGGTTTTAGTATGTACTTACTTTATATTTTCAAGAGAAATTTTGGTTTTTTGGTGACCTGACCTGTATTCTCAGTGATAATGATTTTAATAATTCTTCATATTATTAGGTTTAGAATACAAATGTCAATAATATTTTACTCTAAATTTTAAACATAGGTATATAGTCTTTCCAGATATTTAAGCTAGCAATCCTAATTAATTGATATCATAAATTCCAATTTCGAGGCTTTATTACTACTATCACAGTAATATATTTTAAATTAGTTGTAGAGCTTACAGGTAATTGAAATCGAAACTCCGTTGCCGAAGATTTTATAATCAATTAATTCTATAGCGAGAAATGATAAATTATATTTGAGCAAAATACATTTGATAGTGTAATTAGTACATGACTCTGAATTTTAATATCAATTAGATTTTAAAAGTATATCGAATTGCGATCGAGTATTAATATAATTTGAATAGTTCATCAGTGGAAAAATACTATTAACTGTGTTGAATATCGTGTGTTTAAATCTATGTTTGTTTTATAAATATAGGACTAATAAAAGACATAAAAACGTATTAAACTTTTATTATTATTGCAATAACAATAATAACGTGTAACATATGAATAAATAATAATCCAAAGCAACGGGGGAGGCCGCGAACGTGCTGCGAAAGCGATCTCGTAGCCTCTGTTTTCCGTGCTGTGGCGGCCATCGCAGGGGGTTTTAGTGAGTGCAATCTCACATAACCTGACTTCCCCCCCCAGAAGTCGGGTATCTATGAAGATTTACTCTGCGTAAACAAAAAAAAAATAATAATAATAATAATCCAAAGCACAACACAATGCCACGTCACATTTTATCCAGTGCGCCTGTGGCTTGTGTATAGTAAGTTCTATGGCCATCACGCAACTAATCGAATAAGTGGTAGTTATTAATACTTAACAGTTTTACTAATTTAGCATAAATGTAAATAATAAGACAACCTATTTTTATTTATTTATTACTAGCTGTTACGCCCGCGTGAATTAAGATTTGTCTAAGCAAGACGATTTAACATATTTTAATACGGTTCCTCTCTTAGGCATAGCTCAAACTGTAAAAGTCTTTTGCCAGAATTAGGAACAAAAATAGTAGGTACCATTGTCAATGTCAACTATGTTTGTCTGTGAATATTTTCTATCATCACTCTTTGTTTTTCAACAAAGTTATCTACTTAGGACATGAGAACATCTGACAATGAGCCAACCTCAGCAAATTCGTTTGAGCTCTGAAGGTAGCGGAAGTGAGCATGGATGTCTGTGCTTTGTTACGCTAAGGCGGTGAGGCTGCCCATCCCGCAGCGCCGGAGATGTTCCAGAGCGAGTTTTTACTAAAAAAATGTATCTAACGGATAAGTATTAGATTTTTTACTTCACATTAATGCATTTTTACTGCTAATAAAGTCAAGATGTTAAACGTTACATTAAGCAACTTGACGAGTTGACGTTTAGTCACTCAATTAAATGTCGTCATTCAATGAACGCGCTAGTGATTCAATTAAGTAGCTGATTTAACCAGATGACTGCGACATATACCAGGTTTAAGTATTTAGTGAATAAATAATCTTTTCATGGTTTTCACCCATGTTTTTGTTTTATTGTAAAATGCTCCTCAGTAGTTTCTGGCTTGTAACATAGTTTTTGGGAACAAATTAAAATGTTATGCCACTGGAACATCCGATTAAAACCCGGATCCGACACACGACAAGTGGGAATGGGCTCTTAATCGGTCTAACGACGTCAAAGGCTGATTGGTATTCGTCGAATCGAAGATCAAAATCAAAGTGCATGTGACAACTATGAAACGTTAAATCGCCGTGTAATGGACCTCGGTTTGGAGACAAACGAAAATCCATCTGAAACGTAATAAGGAAAATGGATATTGAAGTAATCTCTTCGAAATTCTGAATTTCGATTGACGTGTCGTAATAGGGTTGTGATTAGTATTCGGTAAATCTAATACCGAGGTTACATTGTGCGGGGTAGCGTGGGAATTCGCCCAATCAGACAGACTATTTGGAAGTATTGCAGTTACTCACATTGTGTGACCGTATCATATTTCTTATTCGACATGTTCGACAGTCAGTATCTTGTAGCCAAGTTACTAAATTATTTCGTCTAAAGCCTTGATCACACGTTACGAGTACAGTGGTAAGACAGCTTTGACAAGCAGCTTGGCCGAGCGTGTAATGGCACTCGGTATCACGTGGATTGAGGTGTTGTGACGCGATGTTGATGTCAAAAAGGAAAACACAATTGTGGCGATATAAATAAATAAATAAAGACTTAGGTAATTAAAATAAAATCTAATGTTATTATTTCTCTTTGAACTGTTTAATAGTATATATATCATTTCTGTAAATTCTTTTGTCTCCAATCAACTTTGTTAAATGACAGCGTATTGAGATTGATATGGAATGACTCTTCAAAAAGCTTAACTCACTCGGTTCAGTACGGTTTTACTCTCTCGCCACTGTACTCGTAAAGTGTGATCAAGGTCTACTGTTATGTGCCAGACTGCGAGTAAAGCTGTGACATTCGACTTATAAGTTTATATTGGCATCCTAGAAGTAGACTGAAGTTCGTGTACTCACAAGTCAACGGTCTCTTATTAAACAGTCATATCATTGCGAATTTCTGGAGTGGAAGTAACATCATTACGCAAAAATGTGCGAACTGACCTCTAAATGCATTTCACATGTGTTACAGATTATGATTGCACGCTTGCTCGTACAATGTAACCTTGGCATTACACATGTTTTAATGCAAATTATTCCGTTTGCGTTTATCTCAAAACTCTTCGTTTATTATATCTATTATGCTCAAAATCGCTCAGTATGCGGCAGAAAGCACACAACGCGTTGTGGTCACAGTAAAATACCGACATTGCGAAATTCGTGTAATGGCTCTATTTATTTATTTATTATTTATATCTGAAACAATTAAGAGTTTTAATATTTATATGCGTCACTAGAAGATGCTGTTAATTATTAAGTAAGAACTTAATGCTTCGAATACGGAGATTCCAGATATAATTGTTATGGATCAATCAATTGTTATGGACCACGATCGTGGTTTTAGGGACTGGACGTATTAAGGCAGAAATTCGCTTAAGTAGGGACTGAATAAATTAACAACCGACTTGGTATTACATGGATCTCACAACTTTTTACCGTAGAACAGTTGTTCTACGAGTTGCGAGACTTGGTTTTTTTTGACAAGTATTGTCTTTGATGGGATTTATTTATCTCTAATGTTGTGGCAAACACAGAAATACTAAATACCTAATTTTGAAACACATTTACAAATAATTCATGAAATAGGTTATAAATAATTTTTCTTTAGGATGATTCACTACATACATGGACAGCCATACGTTTATAAAGATAAATTAAATAGGTACCACTGAGGTATGTTACTTTTCATGTAGACATTGGCGTTTTTAAGGATTTACTAAGATTAAGGACGCAATCTTTCAAATACATAATTGTTTGTTCAATTCTTGCGGTAGGTACTTATACTTTAAAGTATAATTCAAAAATAAAGTATCCTATTGTTAATCTAGATATTTTATAGCGATGCTTTAATAAAATATGCATAAGAGCTTGTTACGCTAAACCGTCGCTATCGCATTCCTTCAAAGATTCGAAATCGACTGTCACGACTAAATTGTTGTACTTAAAATTGTTATTATAAGGTAAATGCACATATTACAGAGGTATTCGAAAAACCGGCTTAAACTTAAATTGACAAGTTTTGTTTTTCTTATAAAGGTTCAACCTTTCTAGAATTTGATATATAGATCTCTGCGTGTTTTTACCGTCTGTACAATGGAGAGTGCTCTGAGGAACTGTTTGGTATGGTGCCACCGTCACGCTTTTACCATCGCACCCTTCGCCGCAGGATTGGATATCATCCACACCACCTGGGCTCATGGTTTGCATCCAATGTACATGCTTCTCGTATCTTCTTTCCGCGTTCGTGCAAATTATGGAATGATCTTCCACCTGAGGTTTTCCCAGAGCGCTATAATCTGGGGGCTTTCAAGCGTCGAGTGTACAGCCACCTATTCCCTGAAGGCCGGCAACGCAATCGCAGCATCCCTTATGTTGCAGTTATCCATGGGCGACAATGACCACTTGCCATCAGGTGGAATTGTCAGCTCGTTTGCCTCCTTTTCTTTACATAAAAAAAATAGTGTAAAATTAGGTGCCCATACCCTACTATTATTGAAAATGAAAGAAATAAATCTACAATTCTTAAAAAATATTCTTAACATGTAATCAGCTTTCCGCGTCTAAAGCGTTTAGCCCTCGACTTGGCAGACGATAGCTTTAAACGCCATTTCCACTTAAAATTAAAGTCTGTAAAACACTCGAAAGTTCTAGATTAAATCGTTTAAAAACGTTCGATTAATAAATATTATAAATACTAATAATGCAATTTTCTGAAAGAGATTTTAAATTAACGCGAAAAAACCGATCAAAATAATAGGCATGTGAGTTAAGTGAGTTACATCAAATAGTTTTTGAACCGATTGTAATTAAAATTGAAACGGCACTTCAAACACAAAGGCAC
The DNA here is from genome assembly GCA_018235645.1 of Junonia grisea. NCBI lineage: Eukaryota > Metazoa > Arthropoda > Insecta > Lepidoptera > Nymphalidae > Junonia > Junonia grisea. The sequence continues at coordinate 21,762 of DVXP01000084.1, read as the reverse complement.
TAGAAAAAATACGGTACAACACAAAAAGTATTAGATTTCTAAATAAATATTGCCATGTTATATTTTAATGACAGAAAATAATTAATTTTTAACTCAGTAGTTGTAGCCCCCTTTGTAGTCGTCTTATTTATTCCACAAATTCTTCTTATTAGTATCTTGAGACTGGCAATACCTTTTTGTCTAGTCTGCAAAGTGACCATGGGCGGTGATGATTACTTTATATCATGACCTCTTTTTTGTCGACTTCATTGATACCCGGCTCCTAGGGGAGATCATGTTATATGAGATTGCACGGACTAAAACCCCTGCGATGGCCGCCACCAGTACGGAAACGGAGAGGCTGCGGGATTGCTTCGCATGTATCCGCTGCCTCTACCGAACATCACCTGTTTGCTTATTTGTCCAGTTGTCTTAAAAAATCTACTTACTGTAGACGAGAGGGCGATCCAGGTGAAACCTATCTAAACTAAATGTATCTATTGAGCTTTTTTTTTGTTGACACAGGGTAAATCTTCATAGATACCCGACTCCTAAGGTCCTGACTCCTAAGGATGTTGGGCTATGTAAGATTGCACTCACTAAAACCTCCTGCGATGGCCGCCACAGCAAGGAAAATGGAGAGGCTACGGGATCGCAGTCGCAGCACGTCCGCGGCCTCTCCCGTGCGTTGCTCCGCTCGTGGCTTGCGGAGCCCTTCTCAGGAGGATCTATTAAGCTAGTAAGTATAGCTGCGTTTTGATGAGATAAAGAACTAGTAAGCCTATAAATATATTTCTTTGACTATTTCCATGCTGTTAATAACCTTAAATGATTGTAGTTCTTTTAATGTGTCATAGATGGCGGCCATCATTTTGCATCAAAATCAAAATGTTCCGCTTGCCTGATTTTGTTACACTTGTAAGTAAAAAAAATGTGTACCATCCATCGGGAAATGATCATTGCTGTGAATTAAAAATATATTAATATAATAATCTGGGGCTTTTAACTTTTGAACGTGGCCACTGGCTAATTAGTTGCGGCGTCAAAGCGAGCAAACAAAATATCGCAATATATAATATTAGTACAGCTAAAAAAATAATCCACAAACGAATGTTTTTGAGTGCATGCAAATCAAACAGAAACGTTATGTTGAAACATGCCGAAAAATGAACTACCGAAATTGATATTTCCAATGAAAACCGAGTTTTTCACAAATCAAAATGCCAGTTAACTATTGAATAGGTTTTTCCTATGTTTTCGTTACATGAATATCGTTTATTTGCTAACGTACGTAAAAGGCCACAATGGTTTTTAATTTGTATAGTCCTATACGTTAAAATGGTCAAAAGCAAACTTTTTTAGATTCAATGTACAACGAGTTTTAGAGAATATTTTAGTAATAACTAAAAATTTGTTAATAAGGCATTATTATTTTATAAATTGACAATTCTAAAGTACCTTTGTAAGTTATAAAGCTTATAAAGGTTAAAAAGTTATAAAAGCTAGGTATAGTGCGTTTCTTAAATTGCTGTACTATCATTTCTTTCCAAGTAATAGCATGTTGAATCACCCAAAAATTAGGGTTTAATCTTTTTTAATTATTTTTTTGCTACTAATATACATAAAATACGTAAGAACAAGTTATGCCGAACCCATATAAAGAGGGAGAAGAAAAATAAATTACATATGATACAGCGAGTAAAGCCGTGCATTTACTAGTTCTTTTATATGTAAATGTCTAAAACTTTTGACACCCTTCAAAGAACGCACGTGGAGGAGTGTGTATGGCAGGAGTTAAAGTTTATGGGAAGGCTTGAAGCTAATGTTTTATTACAATATTTATCAAAAACATTATAAACTGGCTACCTGACACATCTTCCGGGTTTAGTATAATTGGTACGTGCAAGAATCTTCATCATCATCAGAATAAAAAACGTAACAGAGCCTGTACATATCGCACTGCTGGGCATAGACCTATTCTCCTATTAGGGAGAAGGTTATGGAGCTTAAACCACCACGCTGCTCCGCTGGGGGTTGGTTGGTCATGTGTGAGAATTTCTTCCGGCACATCAGAATGTCACTTTTAATATCTTCATCGTCATATCATTTCTATTCGTTTCATCACACGGTTATTATCAAAACCGTCTGTCGATTTTTTTAAAACTTTTCTATGTATGTATGAATAATATGCTATAAAAATTTCAAACTTACAGCAACAAGTTTATTTTTAATATTTTATCTAACCTTGTAAAATATGACATGCAGGGCTGATGCATGCCAGGCGATGGTTGCTGTTAGTACGATAAATCACCAATATAAACCATATCATTATAAGAATCTTTAGCTTTATTGACGCACAGTCACTCGAAGAGTTCAGTAGCAGTCGCAAGAGAATAATGGTAAAAATGCCAAGAGGGTAAAAAGTGTGCAAAGAAAACTTATAGATAATGGCTCTTTGATTGGAACATAGGTTACATTTAAAACGTAAATTTCATAAAAAAACGTTTCCTAGGGAATTATACAGTTATCACACACACACGTGAAATCGCAGGTTAATGCTAAATATTACGTAAATCAGAGAAATCAACGTATAAAATTGTATAGATTGTGATAACAAGAGTTTCGCGCTATGACCACTATGGACCCTGAGTCCCTGACTCTGTATGACAAAGTAAAGTGCAAACGAACCCATGGAACGGAATATCTATTACATAACAAATAACGTGCTCATTTGCGTTTTGATTTGACACACTGACACAGGGCCGTCGGGAAATTAATGTAGCAGTGAAAATACAATTTCCCAATCATTATTACTATACAATAACTAACAGATTTGTGTATTATTTATTAACAATATAAAATGTGCAAGGTATAGGCACCTAGTTCCGAGGTATTTAAAAAAACGGCTGCCATCCGAAAATGTCGTATCACTGTATATGACAAATATTTAAGCATATAATCCTTTACAACCTTATTATTTGTTAACAAATGACTTGTTCCGCACTCATTTGCGTTACATGTAGGATCAAGACCAAGCCTCGTGGGGAAGTTCGATTACAGTCATGTTAATTTTGTTAAATATCCAATCAAAAAATTACGACAGGTTTTGAACGTGCCAAACCGTCGTGCCAACCGTAGTGCTCCGTGTTAAGCAAACTGTGTGCCGCGGCACACTGGTGTGCGGTGGAAAATAATTAGATAAGTTGTGCCGTGGAAAAAAGGGATCTCGGAAGTAAAAATAGTACATAAAAATACATATACATAGATATTACGTATTTCAAATTTGAGTTTTCATTAATTATTTCAATATTTTCTGTTTACCTAGGTGTGGCGCAAAGGCAAAAAGTTTGCTTAATACTGCTCTAGTCAGTTTAGTTACAGGTCGCTTCATTCGCAATGAAATGAAACAAACAAAAACAAATTCGAATGACTAGAAACAAGATATTTCAACTATCCAAATGTCTATGATCCCTTCACAAAATCAACCGTGGACGCAAATTATTTATTTACGAATTTGCCGTTAATGGAAATCTATAATTAATTTGAAAAGTGTCATCCGATACTTATTAAAGTAGACTTTGATATTTGTCGTCTAACAATAAGGTATATTTATTCACATATTTACAAGAGAAGTTATCTAAAACAATTAAAAGTCAAAATATGTCAAATCAGAGTCCTAAAGCGTTATGATATGTCAAAAAGTAAACAAGCGGTTATAATTTGTTAAATCGAAGCGGCAAATTATTTGCTAATTATAACCTAACAAATAAGCCATTACGCGCTAATTTCAGTTCGGCTCGTAAAAAAATAGGTATCACGGATATCACAACACGATTGTCATGGATATCAGGTTAATATGTTAGCACTTCATCAAGTACTTCAATGCATATCAATACTAAAATACAGAGACGTTATTAAAAAGTATTAACGTTTGGCTAGGCTGTAATTGTGATGTACAAAATCAAATACCTACATCCTGATCGGAAACACGGGTAGACGTTAGTCCGATCGTATACTGGAGAGCGAAAACACGATAATTTCAAGCAAACTATCAATACTCTCCATCATTTAAACGTACGAACGTTGTATCGATATTTGGGATTTGAGAAAAAAAATGGCGGGAAAAATTTGAGTGCGTGATAAAAAACCTAATTCGGTATAAAAGTCGTCTATGTGCGTTCGCATTGGCTGTTCCTCGGACGGGGGGCAGGCTTTATATGGGGCCTCGGGAGCCCTCCACCGTCAGATGTGTTCCGCGCTCCGTGCGAGGCTGACGCGAGCTCCCAGCCGTGGTCCCTTGCCACGCCGGTGCTTTGTTAACACAGCTCAACTAACTTTCAACTCTTAACTAACTTTAATTTTTTCTGGTGGTAGTTTAAAAAACTCTTTTTTATATTCGAAAACGGGGGTGAAATCTTTGATAAGAAGGAGATCAAACCAGGTAAGTGATTTTAATCGTTTTTCAGGTTCCTCGAAGTTGGAGATAAGTTTGCGGAGCGCGGCGAAGTAACTGCTGGCGGGGCGTTATTTTCGAATTTTCTAATGTTGAAATTACTATTTTTTACAGATATAATTTATTTTTTACGGATTTAAATTGTTAAATTTTAATTTAAACACGTTTCCTGACGCTTTGTGGGTGCGGAATATTTTTTCGCTTCACGAGAAACTTTCAAAACTTCCGAATAATTTTTTTGCCGACGGAAATTTGAAAAATCGGTCTAGGGTCCGGTTGGTTATTTTAAAACTCGGACAAGTTATTTTCGTGCGCTTTGCGTATCTTGAAAATTCGCATTGAAGGACGCATACGCACTTCGTCAAATGGCGTCAAAAACCGTTATTTTAAATTCAAATCTTCATATTAAGTCATTTCGTAAAAATGACGAACTGTATCGATGTTTACTGACTTCCCCTCTCTTATCCGTTGAAATAGTGAAGCTATTAAGTAACAAAACTGTTACCGGGTGTACTTACATAATTGCGATACCGTTGCTATCTCGCTGGGAAAGAAATAAACTCGTAATTAATGAAAATTACCTCAGCTGGGGTTCCGCTGGCAATGGCCTTCCAATTTATTCCACCGGCTGATTTATTGCTATGAACGTGTATTTTTATCGAGCATGTTGCTAATCGGATATTTTCATATTAATTATTATATACAAAAATATACATTTAAAATGTAAAAATAAAAATTAATGACAAGAAAAATTACAAATTTCCGCCATATTGATTTTTTTGGAGAGTAAAAATCTAAAATAATTAAAAGGACAGCTTTAAAAGTACATAAAAAGTTACGTAATTTTTCGCATGGGAAATCTTATTTCTACTGATATTTGATTTCGTCAAATTAAGTCAAAAACTTGAAAATAAAATACAAAGAAAGTTCATATAACAAATATCGTTAAATATCCCACTGATTTGCAATTCCCTTTTTTAAACGAAGGGATAAAAACTACCGAAAAGTCGCTACAATGACATTTTTAAATACAAGTCATTTATGTTAGGTATAATGTTAAAATATGTTTTACCGCGCTGATAAAAAGCGCATGAGCGGGTTTTGTATGAAAACTGCCTTCTAAACGAAAGGTACGAACGACAAGCAGATACTGAAATTTTTAGATTATATAAAAATTGGAGAAAAAAAAATAGAATAGAAAAAATATAGCAAGACGAAAAAATAATAAAATCATAGGAATATATACTTCCGAAGACGCCAGTATCCGTTAGGCCACAGAGAAGTAGATTGACGGATCTAAATCTAAAATCGTTTTCAAATTTCAAAAGGAGTTTCCGCTCCCTTAGGAAAAAAAAATAAAAAGAAAAAGTAATAAAAAATAAAAGAAATTAAGAGAAAAGTAAACAAAATTATTATAAAAAGAATAAAAAATGAAAGAAAAAGAAAGAATATATTGAAACGCGTTGTTATGCGCTACGCCGTAGCGGATAGGCGAATAAAGATCTAAAACCATATTTTAAAAAAATACACATGGATTTGCGATCATTTCCCAATCAAATACACAAATAAATTGTGCATAATATAGCAATGATTAAAAATATAAAAGAGGAATATCTTTCCTATAAATTTATGAGATGTTAGATGTTACTACCCGCTAAGCCGCAAAGAAGCAAGTAAGCGGATTAATATCTAGGATAAAAATTAAAGACCGTACCGTTAGACGACATTTATCACATATAAGTAGCTTAAAATCATAAAGACTTTAAATGGCGCAAGATAAAATATAAAAAAGTACAAGTTACGAGTTTAAGTACAAAAAATAACGAATAATAGAAAAAAAGAAAATTGTTGTGAGGAAAATGAGAAGACTTTAGACATTTAAACTTTAAATAATATATCATAGATAAAAAATAAGGATACAATACCTTAGAACTGTAGATGTATACCCGCAACGCCAAGAAGTTGCTTGGCGGGTTAAGATCTAATAACATAATAATAATGTAAAAACATACAAAAATCGAAAACGCTCTTTACTCAGCGGAGATATTTGAATTATAATAATTATAAATAATTTATATATTAAATAAAAAATAAATGGTGACCAATCGAAATCAAATATATTGGTTAAATAAAGAAAGAAAACTTTAAGAAAGGGCTCGGAGAGCGTACCCGCTATGCCAAGAAGTGGCTTGGCGGATGTTTATGACTAAAATCAATCGTAAATTAAAAAAACCTTAATTTGCGGACATTTAACAATTACAAAATTATAAATAATAAATAATATACATTTTATCCTTAAAATAATATAAAATGGAAAAACGCGACATCTAAAATCATAGAAAAATTTAAAACGCTTCAGTTATATATTTGAATATTGTTATATATTTGAATGAAAACTAATTGAATGGATAATTAAAAGTATAAATAATGCGCAAAATAAATTAATTACTTTAAAATTGTCAGAAATATGTATTATGGCAGAGATAAGCTTGGCGGATTCTGAATTGAAACGCTAATAGGCAAAGGCTTAAAATTGAGAACTTATTCAATACTTAAAAACACTATAAACTTATAATAATTAGAACAAAAATACATATATGGAAACAAAGGACAAAAAGCGATTCAGAAATACGCCTCACGGATGCTTTTGACAAATTATGATCTAAAGCCGTATACAATATATAAATAGACATTATTAAATACGACTTAATAATCAATTAAAGACAAAAAATGAAGAATAATTAATTGAAAAAAAAAAGACAAGAGGAAACGAAAGAATAAAAAGCTAATATCCTCTATGATGCAAAAAACCTTAACAAATTAAGATCAAATGTCACCTTTAAAAGAACTAATATAAATGCAAATATAAGGACTATGGAAATTTTAAAAAAGAATACATGACTGGGGAAAACTGAAGAAACACTTTTGTACCTACTTCTATATCACGAACATTAACCCACATTACCCACTACGCTGTAAAACAGTGGCATGGTGAATAAAGATCTAAAAAAATAGTCAAAATAAAAGATCACTTCAAGCGAAATTATTATTGAAAGTCAATAAATAACTTTTAAAAAATATATTGGAAAGAAAGAGAAAGCATTTTGGAACTCACGCATACCCGCTACGCTGCAGAGAAGCGAAGTCTTTTATTCTTTATTGGCAGATTTAAAAAAAATAAATTTGAAAGAAAAATACTTCAACGCCATGTAGAAGCGGCGTAGCTGATTAAAACCTGAAATTTCAAAAGAAAGATCAATACTAACTTATAAACATAAAAAGAGTATAAAAAATAATGGGAAAGAAAGAAAAATACATTTTGTATCTCGTCGGAAACGGGAAATAAAGCTCTAAAACTATCATCGAAATGAAAGATCACTTAAAAATAAATCATTATAAATATTCAATAAATAATTAACAGGATTTTGGCAAGAAAGAAGAAACATTTTGGAACTCATCAGACATTCATACCCGCTACGTAGAGAAGCGATTGACTTCTTTTTTGAAACTGAGAGAATAATGAAAGACGTACGAGAGAATAAAAGATTGAAAAGAAAGAATCCGACGGAGATTGGTGTCCGACGTCCGTTACTCCACATTGAAGCGACTTGGCGGATCGAAATCTAAGACAGTCGTTAAAATGTTAAACTAAAAAAAAAACTTTAAATTACTAGAAGAAAAAAGTAATGACAACATTTTCAACATAATAAATAATAAGACAACAATAATGAATTAAAATAAAAATAAAAATTAATTCGAATGACGTTAGTATCCTTTGGCATGTATTTAAGCGGGTAGTTTTAAATTAATTTTTGGGCAGTAAAATGAATTAATCGGCGTAGTAACGCCAGTTTATGAAGTGGTTAGTAAAAAATGTATGGGCAGTAAGAGTACTCAAATAATGGGCGATAAAAATACGTCCGCAGCCTCATCTTGCTGCCTCAGCCTCTCCAGCTCGGGGTTCCGAGTCGGGGTTAAATGAAATTTTTTTTGGGGGTGGGGCTAAATCTGTCAAAAGATCTTAAATTATATTAATGAGGGACAGGAGGGGGTTAATTGAGGTTAAATGTAACATTTAATGCTTAATTTTTATGTGAATGTGCGTGTGTGGGGGGGATTCATCCCGTCACAATAAATAAATAATTCATAATGAATTTTACTGCCGCTTCATAAATTTTACTGCAACTTTATATTCAATTACTAAACAACAACATTATTTACTGAACATGTCAACCGCCCAATTAATTAAAAAAACTGCCCATTTATTATTTAAACTGCCCAAGTAAAACTGATCAAATATTTTTAAAACATCCGAGCAAAATTATTTCCATATCATTTACGCAACATAAAAGCGGATTGGTAGGATGAAACCTAAAATTTTAAAGAAAGATCAAATGTAACGTACTTATAAGCTTAAAAATAGTATAAATAAAAGAAAATATGTTTTCTAAATGGAAAAGAAAAAAAAAACATTTTGTATACCGTCGGACATATATACCCGCTATACCGTAGTAAAGAAAAGGCATGGCGGATTGGGAAATTAAGATCTAAAACCATCTTGAAAATAAAATATAAAGAGTAATGAATAGAAACCCTATGCATGGAGATATACACGAAAAATACCCGAAATATGGGGTGCACCAACAATGGCGAAATATGCAAAAAATTTGCAAATACATATAATTTTTACCGAAAAAAATAGCAAAAATAGGTACAATAACCGATAGGTTCTCGCGTACATTTCACGACGTATATTACGTGCCGACTAAAAAAAAAGTTGTCAACCAAAACAGTCCGAAGAGCGAGGCAAAAACGTCGAAAATATGCATTTTACCCTTGATTTTTAGGTGAAATATGCAATTAAAGCCGACAAAAATGGCTAAAATATGCAATTTTTCCAAGAAAAGGCCGAAACATGCATTATTCCCAAAAAGTGGCAGATATATGCAAATGCATATAATCCGGTCTCTAGTAATAAACGTACATATTAAAATTTAGCAAAAAATAAAATAAATATATGCGTCGCAAAACAAATGGATTAAGATCTAAGTTCGTAAGAATAGTAGAGCTTACGAGTACATGGGCGAAAAATTATTAAATGTAAAACAGAAAATAAAACACTTATATAAAAAATTAAAAAAAAATTTGAAAATAAAGAGTTACATAGAAGACTATACTCTATAAGCCGTAAAAAGCCCAAAAAAGTGGGTTTATTGATGAAGCACTGAGACTGTTCACAAAAAAGACGGCGGAAACATAGGATATTCAACAATATTCAACAAAATATTCTAAAAGTAAAAGGATTAAAATCCATACAACAATGATTTTTGAAAAAAGTAAAAAAATAATATTGAAATCATATATTATATTCGAACATAAGAATTCTTAATGACGCGCACATACGACAACGGGCAGACGAAGACTTTCCATTTTTGACAAACGAACAGTCAGATAAAGATCATAGCATATAATTTTCAGTGGACATCCGTAGTATGACGCGACCCCCCCCCCCCTCTTCCAAATTTGTCAACAAATAGCACCTATGGGAGCATTTTTTAGGTTTCGACTTTAAATTAGCGACTACGAGACAAATATGATGACCTACCCCTTAGTGAGCTAACGTAGTGTTTTAAAGAACCCCCTCCCCCCAAAATAGGTCACACAGTATAGGTTTATTCCCGTACCGAACGTCTTAAAGTACACTAAAGTAAGTGCAAGCAAGTATCCGACTAAGCGCATCTAAGAATTTCAACAACCTATTTTGCGAGCACGTAACAAGACAGTAACTATGCTACTCGTACATTGGATAAATTCCGTCGTCATCGTGTCTTGTATCGGAATTTTTGAAACTATGAAATCTTTACATTAAGCCCATCACACACTTAGCTATAATATATATGAATATATTTATAGCTAGGCATATTACTAAACGTTTTCTATACAAATTTTCGAGTGACCGCACACTCGGCTATAATATAAATTTCTATGACGTCGCCAAGCTATACCGTAATATAAATTATTGCATGTTACTATATGACGACCACCATACAAATGAAGGCAAAATATATATTTTTCAGCTTGCTATAATATATATTATTGCTATAATATATGGTACGGTATATTAACATATATTATAGCTAAGTTTGTGACGGGCTTTATCATGTAGTGTGAAATATAAAACTTTACCTTGGAAGAACAAAGGGCGACCTGTCACCTCATTGTTTAAGTAGATTTGTTTTGTTACTGGTCGCCCTTGGTAACGATTGATACGTTAAGAAAGAATCATCTGGACATCTGAAAACAAACTAAATATGTAATAAATATTGTCGACTTGTATTTTTATAATTTTTACAATTAGTTACAAATGGAAACGTGTACAATAGGGCTATCTCAGCTATATACATCTCGCCCTTAATATAAAGATGGTCAAAAAATTAGCGATCTATTTCTTACCAACTAACTACACTGTCGAAAATTTGTGTAACTACCTCAACTTAACTTTCAAATGTTTTTATTTTTTTAATTAATCACACACACATACAGTTTACTACATAGCTATTGGTCAGTTCTTCGATTAAAAAACGAATGACTTTTGTCACAGTATACATACATTTAATATTAACATAACTACCCTCATGCATCATTTCAAATTTACTTTCAAATATTTAGTATTTTTAAATTAATCTTTTACCAAACAATATGATTTCTTTTGAGGGTAATGGTCACTTCAGCAAATAATATGTTTTTAAAAAGTCATCAAGACTTGCTAGCGACTATGGTCACACAAAAACGACATATTTCTCTGACACTTATGTAACTATACCCTCCTTCCATGAGTCAGCTTCAAATTAAACTATTTTAGTAGAACTTATATATCATCAAATGTTCGTCTTGTCCCTCATATAAGAGTAAAAGTTCTATATATATAATTTCACATTTCTTATACTGACTATAATTAGGTACATAGTAACTACACTACCTACCTACACTTATCTGTAATTTGTACATATGTCTACCTGTCGCTTCCGATAATTATTTTAACTTCATTTTTAAACGTTCTCAATTTTAAAGCTTTGTCTTGTGTTTTATTAATTACGCGATTAACGATCCATCCATTTTTCCAAAAAAGGACAAAATTTAGAAAATATAAATTTTTTTCGCCAAAAACTCGAATTTTTAGCAAGGACTATATATATGCGTCTAACATTTATGTAACTACCCTCATACCATTTCAACATCAAACTATTACAAATTTTAAAATTAATTGTCAACATATACCAACACTTTTGTCATTGGTCATTACCATTTCATTTCTCCGAAAATGAGACAATTCATAAAATACAATAAAGTCTCAAGATTTCTTAACGATTGCTTCCGTTGATAAGGTCTTTTATATAGCAACATCATTAACCAATTAAAAATGATAGCCCATCTTCCTAATAGGAGAAGAGGCCTATGCCCAGCAGTGGGATATGTAAAGGCGGTTTCCATACCATTCCAAAAATGAAAGTTACGACCGATCGTATCTTATTGCCCAAATAATGGAAAATTTTAAAACCGCACTACATAGCTGTTATCCGTTATTCAAATAGCGTCTCTTCTTTTCCTTTACTACATCCATTTATTAAATTGATCTCATATTTTACAATATTTATTTCACATAATGCTACTTAGTCATTCTGTACAAATTGGTTCTGATTTAATCGTGGATTCGATATCAGAAGTACACTTATATACCAAATATGGTACACACAAAGCCATATTTGGCATTTGAAATGCGTATCCAATGTTAAGTGTGTGCTACAGCCGTTTATGTTCTGAACATTGTACGCTAATGTGCTGCATAACAACTATAAGCGGATCCGTATTATTGTACTTCTCTGATTGCGGCTTTGGATGCTCATTGGACATTATGAATCCGGGTATTATTACTTTGTAAAATGAAAGAAGAGCCATATCTGACCTTCACCGAGCTGATAATAGAATGAAACTTACTTAATAATAAATTTAGTATATTGGACAGACATTGGTTGCCCAAAAAATCCTTAATATAATATTTTTAATTTAATCATAAAAAATATTTTTAATAACAATTTGCTATAGCATGCTATGCCATAAATGCCATCGCGTTCATGTTTCTTCGTTATATAGAACTTTGGCTTAAAACTGATAAACAGCCTAATAAAAGGCTGTTTGTCATTTTGAAGCATCAAGATAACTCAGGAAGTCGGTTTCGCAAACTAAAATTTGACGTTGTCTTACCTTCCTATTATTTTTCCGCTCTATTTTTTTATGACCACAATAGTGTGAGCACGAAGGATTCGACAGGTAACGGACGCCGTCAGCTGTGTAGCACATAACCAAACTATAAAACAGTTTTTAACAAATTCCTTTAGAATTTCGGGGCCGGATGTTTAACTAAAGCCTTGATCATAGTTACAAGTATAGTGATGAAACAGTAAAATATCAATGTTAATATAATGTCATTGAAGAAATTTAATTGGAGAAAAACAATCAAAGTGAAATAAGAAAATTAGACTTTATATTAATTGAAGACGCCTCTATTTTTAAATTCTTGTTTTAATAATACAGAATCCTCGAATAATATATTGCCGTAATTGTGCCTACTTGACATCAACATTGCGTCACTTCAAATCACGTGATACACGCTCGGCCGAGCTGCTTGTCAACGCTGTCTCACCACTGTACTCGCAACGTGTAATAGCCCATTCCCCCATGTCGTGTGTTGGATCCGAGTTTCAATCGGATGTTCCAGTGGCAGAATATTTTACATTAATCTTGACACTTGACGTCCGATTTAAAATCGTCGATTTATATACAAATGTCGACATAAAATTAAAATCCGGAGTCGGATTCGACACACGACAAGTAGGAATGGGCTGTAATCAAGGATTTAAAGCGACGTCAAGGGCAAGAGCTAACAGTTGTAAAACGATATCTGGATTACCGATTGGACTCGGAATATTGAATCGGATGCTCATTATAATGCTACTCTTACCCAGGTCTAAGAGGTGTTTAATATTCAATACAATGGTTCCGGTTTGCACCCTCAATAGCACTTGGAAAACTTGAACGACCTTGATTTCGATATTATTAGATATATTGATTCGATATAAATTAACTGATAGGAATTATATGTTCGACTCTAATCTCTATGTTAAACATACTAATTTATATAATATCGTCTTGGAGACTTTCGGCTATCAGTTTCAAATATAAATGAGTAATAAATATTTAAGTTTTATACTGATAATGTAACTAAACTACTGAACCCAGAGTTTTGATAAAATTGCTATTCACTTAATTTGAGTATATTTTTAAATAAAAATAGTGATAAATATCGATCACATATATAATATTAATATAAATTATAATATTAATAAGACATTTGCATCTAACATCCAAATATGGATTCGTCCGTGAAAAATAAATAACCAAACTGCATTGCATCACACATGAGTTAACTTATTTATATCCGAAATGCAATTAGTTGTGGAACGTTTTATTACAGGCTAAACCCTTATTATATATTTAAAGCCTTAATGGATTGTCGCTTTGATCTATTTTGCAATGATACAAATCCTATATAGGAACAGGGACATTCAGCGCGATCATCAGAAACAAGCGTAAATCATCCTTTATTTAAAATATTTAGTTTTTCCACTAATAAAAGTAAGCAACAGCCTGTACATATCCCATTGTTGGGCACAGGCCTCTTCTCCTATTATGGAGAAGGTTAAGGTTAACTACTTTTACAACTGATCGAAATACTTATTATTCATTAAAGGCAGTTCAGAAGGGAGTAATAATACAACGATTGTCAATTACACTTGTCTCTATTCCAGTTTTTTATACAATACGATATCCCGATATCTCTATGTCCTCTGTCATGACATCAACAACCGTTACTAGGCAACCACCCAATCGTGTATTCCAAATAGTTCCGCTAATTCTACGAGTATGCAGTTTTAGTAAAAACAACAAAGTATGAAAAATTTATAAATACCACTAGTATTTAATCTACTCCCCATGTCTCCATCACTTATTAAATTTTAATACATTCAAGCTGCACGGAGTTTATCACAAGCATGATTAAGTCTTGAAAAATCTTGACATTCCAGCTTATTGCATTCTTACATCGGACCGAGTTCTTGAAAACTAATTTAATATCCCCGCTAGTTGCTGTAAACTTAATTGTGTTCATGCACTGCTGATGACACTGTGCTCGTAATAATATTACACAGTTCATCCGTAAGTTTAATAAATTAAACTTTACTAGAATAAACTTATGAATTTAAAGATTTATTTTTTCGAATACCTCGGAATTAGGTGCACTTACCTTACCATATGCATGTATATACATTACTAGCAGACGGGCCCGGCTTCGCACGGTAATCCCCAACTTTTTGAAGATTTTATATAGCCTATGTTCACTGGAGATAGCCTAGCTTCCCAACAATACAAGACATTACGGAGCTGAGTCTGCACCTGAAATAACATTTATTTCTCAAATACAAAATTACAAAAACAAATTCGGATGTTTCTTCTTTAGAGGCCTTATTGTGAGAAGAGGGGATAATTGTAACAATAATTTAAAATACCAACATTTTAAAAGGCGATAATAACTTAACGGGCGGTGATAAGTTAATAGTTTTAAACAATAAAGCTATCGAACACTGAATACTTTAAAATCGCCTCTGTAATTTTACAAAGCAGACATATACACCTTAGTATAATAAAGGTTACCCATGACATGACATTGAGGGAGCGGAAAGACGTCAATATTGTTAACATAAACATAAAGAAAGAACTTTACGAAATTTCACCCAAAAACAGTAAAAATGGACACTTTATACGTACGTTTGAATCCTACGTGAGCAACAGCTCGCAATTATACCCTACCACAACTTCGTCCATATCACTAATTACCATATTAATCAGGTTAATTAAGCTCTCTAATACTGAGGCTACAAACTAATCGTATTGAAATTCAATACCTTAAACCGATATATAACAATACAGGCTAAACGCTACTAGTGAGAAAATAGCTCGGTCCATCGGTTCCAACGTCTACAATTGATCCTAATGAAATTAACGAAGCCAGATGGAGTAATGGAAAAAGACGGCTACTTAGAAAAAAATCAAAGCCTAATGGGCTAAAATAAGGGTTCAATTATCTTGAAAGTCGATAATTTGCAGCGTTCAAGTGTTAAGAGAAAATGCTGTTTTATTTTTCTTTGAAATCTGCTGGATGCTTTTGTTAATAGTTTATATGGAATGATCCAATTATATTGGTGTGATCTACGACGAATAGATCGATCACTTGTTAGGAACTCTGCAAAGATTCCTCCATAGACGGCACCACGGACGCTTAAAACCATTGGAACCATCAGATCAAGATTTTCGACACAGCGTGCGAAGCGGCTAGAACACCTGCCCTGGCAAGGCAGAAGATGCGGGTTCGAATCCCGCTGTGTCGCGAATTTTTGATATTATATGTTAAAGTTTAAGATAGACTTTAGACTAGACTCACACCGAATGTTCAGTTTATTGCTATCGATCGCGACATTTGCTTCAACTCTTGCGCAACAAAAATTGATTTACACCGAACGAAATTTTTGACACCACAGCAACGAGAGATGGGATTGCGGTATATGATACGAAGATATGAACTGAGATGGCCTAGTGGTGAGAGCACGTCGATCTAAACCGAAGTTCACGGGTTCAAACCCTGGCTAGCACCGCTGAATTTTTAAATGCTTTTGTGTTTAAACTCATCTCGAGCACGGCGGTGAAGGAAAACATCTGACATATCCACCAACCCGCAGTGGAGCAGCGTGAATTAAGCTCCATAACCTTCTAATAAACTTCTAATAAATAAACCCTAATAAGGGAAGAGGCCTATGCCCAGCAGTGGGATATGTACAAGCTTACTATCATATATGGATGTAATTAATAAGCAGAATAAGCTTCATAGTTTTAAAACCACAATTTGCCATTCGACGTTAATAGTCATTAGTTACTCAAACATGTTGACTGCATTAGCAGTCATAATTGTGAATTGAAATCGAATCGTCGACCACACATCCAGTTGACGACCACAATTGGCTACTGAATATCATAAACGGAAATTAAATTTTGCATTTCAGAAGAACGGCGTCAAGTTTTATAGTAGCTGGTTGAAGCCTTTTACAGTAAGAAATACTTCTTTGAGTATTTATAGAAATATCTGCACCAAATAGGAGCTCATACTTAGACGATTGTACAATTAAATTCAAATTATTTTATTCAAAATAGAAATATAAAGTTTACTTTTTGAACGTCAAATAAATCTACTACGGTTTTTAGAAAAATTAAGCCTCAGTCCTGAGAAGAAACCGCGAAAGAAACTCAGCTAATATGTATGAATTACATTTTCAAATCATAAAAGATTTAAAGTATCCTCAACATAGTATATTAACAACTTGGAATTAATTTCAGTAATACCTTAGCTTTTCTATTGACTATTGTTACTTAAAACGTAATATTTGTAAAATAATATTAACTGGATATGACTATGTTTTATCACCGGTTCCAATTTTTTCTCGTAGGAGGTTCTAAGGTAGACGAAGAATCGAAAACCTGATTTTCGAGGAAAAGTTAGGTCTTTTGAACCGAAACCTAACAACTTTGTTGGAATGCCACTTTTCGAGGATTACATGAAGCATACCCCAGAAATGTTCCAAACTTTACTCCAACTCTATTAACTAATGGTTTTGCATCTGTCTAGACAGACAAAGCGTCAATTAGTGAAATTATTTCAAAACATTACTAATATGTCATATCCAGGAACCAACTATTGCGTTCAGAAGTTTGATTTTTAATTAAATTTAATAGCTATTACTATTTTGTTCCAATACATGTATAATTTATTAGTTTCTTCGTAATTTGGTAGCATAGCATTACAAGAGTAAAGAAGCTTAGCGAAACATATCTTACTAGTTTTCTTTTGCACTTGCCTTATTAAATTCCAACAGTCTATGAGTAATCCTTAATAATAATGACTAATTGTACAATCTATCAACAAGTCACTCAAAATCAGTAACCGTAAACGGATATTTTTAAAAGTGCAATTTCGAAAACGGCACAACTCTCATACATTGTGTATAGGAGATGTACCCTTTTCGAAATTAGATATTTATTTATTAACTTTATTTGTCAACTATACAAAATACATTGAGCAAAAGGCGGGCTTAAAGCTAAATAGCCTTATCTACCAGCCAACCTTAGGACGTGCAAGAAAGAGCGTACAGTAGATGCATAAAGAAAGTTTTATTAATAAAGTATATATTATATAGGTAAATACACAAATAAGACACATACGTACCATACACAAATATATGCATTCAAATAATACATATATATGTGTTATTAACACTATACAATACAAAAACCATATTTCTTAGAAATAGGATGAAGTCTAGAAATCCAGACTATTAAAGTAGCTCATTCTCAGTAAGGTAGTATATTTGTTATCAGATAAACATCAACCTGTTATGATTCTTGAATCATCTTATTATGTACTCTATGCCTTTGTGATAAGGGCTATCATCAACACTGGTCTAAACTGTCAGCTTTCTAAAACAGTATCACAGACTAAACACAGCCTTTTCATTATGTTTTAGAATAATAAACGATAATGTAACTGTTTGTCGGATAGGATTTCACACCTACACCGATGAACCAATTGTGTGAATATAGATAGGACATGGTTACTTTTTGGTACGATTATTATGGACATCCACGCGGTCGCAAAAACGGGTAAAAGCTAGTGTTTTAAATTTTCAGTACGTAGTAGTTTCTTGATAAAATCAAAAAGTTGTTAAAATGTATTATATATATGTATGAATAACGTTAGTCTGTAACTCAAGAGCAACATTTATTAACACTTAAGACGCGGTCTGCAAATATTATATCTGTGAAACACGCAATGTCAAAACGTTTTGCATTAGAAGAATTCCTTGAGTGATCTTAAACCTAATCACGTCACAACACTATCCATTTACTACACTACACTACACTACACTTTCGTCAGCTGACTCAAAATCAACTGTCAAAAATGGCAGCTATACCATGCCATACTGTACAATGATAAGGCTCGTTCTTAGCTGTGACAGGGTGCTCTAATATATGGGGGGCTATTACAGCTCCCACGAACTCCAATATATCACACACGACAAACACAAATAAGAGGTATAAATTTTAGACCGTTTAAAACAGTTATCTGGCTCAGATTTTGAACGCTCCAACTTGATTTAGGTGTCACTTAATGAAGGAATTAGGCGCATGAAAAATCTCGCTGTCTCGCTGCGATTTTTTTAACGTGTGGTGTATCTTTTAATTGGGATTTATTTTTGGTTTTCTTAATAATCTGTTTTTAAAGAAATCGGAAAGAAGGTTTAATTGTTTGTTATAACTAGACACTTAGATACATAAAAGTAAACTGGTTTTCTATTACTGAGATCTATTTTCTTCGGAACAATTTCCAAATTTGTCACTTAGTTTATAGTTACTGTGTGTGGACTGACGACATACACAAGGTTGCCGGAGCGGGCTGGATGAGGGTTGCGGAGGACCGGGGTGTTTGGCGCAAACTTGGGGAGGCCTATGTCCAGCAGTGGACTGCGATTGGCTGACGACAATGTCGTAAAATTCTTTCTTTGTGGACTTATATACTGCAGAAAGAATAGACCTGGCAAATTTCGAATATCTTAAATTTTACAGAGAAATCGAGATAAAATACCGCATAAGCCGTAGTCTCTCAAAGCAATAAATATAATAAATCCTCATTTCCATAAAAACTTCATAAACAAACATTATTACGAAACTTTCGAATACATTCAAAATTTTCCCATTTCGGAAAAGTTTTTAGCAATTTTCGTACCTTCCAACACCATTAATATTCCCCATGACCCAAATCGCGGCTAATCCGTCTTAAGCACACTCCAGCCCTAAAATATATGTCGAAATATTTTACCTTATTATTCATTATTTTCAACAGATTTGGGCTTAAAAAAATTCGGTTGTATGTTCAAAGGTAAACGATTTCGGTTCAATATTAAAACTTCTGGGTAGGTTAATATATCACTTATGTATGTTTATGAAGGATTATTCTATCCAGTTTCTTATTGGTTCTCAATACATTCCCTCACTTAATTTGCTCCATAATCCGTATATTAATAATAAATATAAATATCATAATATTTAGTATCGAAAAAACTAATTCTGAATTTGAATTTCGCAGTTCGTACTATATGTTTTGCAAATGAAGAGAAACAAAGTTGCAACGTCGGAATATTTTGCATTACAACTCAGTTATTTAAAAAAACGCAGTTTACTCAAATAGTTTTATAGCCACGAGTTCAAATTCTAACTTCAAACCGAGAAGAACTAGCAAAAAATACTGTTACTCTTTTAAAAAACTATTTTACATTTCTGAATATGCATATAATATAATATAATATATAGTCTAAACCTTATGCCAATTAATTATTCAATTTTGCGCTTGCTATCTTTGCACAAAGATATTGCTAAGCTACGCCAAAAGCGTTGAGCGAGGCTGGGACAATAAAGTAATGGAATTGGTGTATTTTTTCTCATATTTCCAGCGAAAACTCGACTGTATTCAGCCCGTGATGGTTTGTTACGTTTTTTTAGCCTCTATCAATAAAAACTGAATCAATATTCATGGCACGCGGAAAGTAAAACATCAAAAGATTGTTTCACTATAAAAAACGATATATTTGTCAAAAGTATGTCTGTAATATACGAGTGATAATGTATCAAGTGCTCGCAGACTTATAATCATACTTATCAATTATCCGATATTAAATCGTTTTACGTATATTATGCTTGTAATGCCCTGAAAGAGGAATGAAAGCCGAGACTGCTGAATAGATACTGCCTTTATTTCCAATAGATCGTACATTAAATAGGTACAAAATTAGGTTACGTAGTATGTAATGGTTAATAAGTATGTTTAGTCAATATAATCTATTCAGTACATCTCATGCTATTGCAAATAGGTATATGAACAAGTGTCATGAAGTGATAAGAGACGATTTGTTGTTGTTAGATGAGAAACAATTTTTTTCATTTCATTCAAAACTGCTGTTGCTTGTTACTTGTTTTATACAAAAAAAGTCTGACTTCTTTGGTTTTTGTTTGTTTGAAGAAGCTATATAAATTCTTCAAAAACTGCGTGTTACAATGAAACCTGTGAATCATCTTAAAGTTAACAGTAAATAATTTAGAAAATTCGTATTTTTTTACTTTATATATTGTTAAAAGCAATAAAAAAGTCGTCTGTAATACCCATACGTCATTAAATTTATTTACATAGCTTAAGCATAAAAGAATATAACTTTTCCATTTACATCATCTCAGCAAATTTAAACAAAATTGTACAACCAACTCTGACCAAAGTTGAAAAAATATATACATACATACATAACACATTTTCATTACACATGTATTTGTGTAAAAAAAAGAGATTTCATAACGCTTCCGACATCCCCATCAAAATTCATCGTTAAACTGAATTGAATCTAATTCAGCGGTAATAAAGTCAAAAATGCTATAAAAACTCTCTCGCTTTACTGCTGTACAGGAGCGGATTAAGCTACTAACACACTAGACGCCGAGTAATTGTCGTATAAAACAGTTAGGCACGTTTTCTGTTAGTTGAAACCAGAGCCGAAATGTCCTCAGTGCGACACACATCTAAACTGATTGCGGGTTCAAACCCTAGCTAGCACTGCTGTTTCCAATACTTGTTTCAATTCATCTCGTGCACGGTGGTGAAGAAAACATTGTGAGGAAATCTGTATGTGCCAGAAGAAATTCTGTCACATTCTGACTCTTTTGTAGTTGACTCTAGCTATAACTGAGCTAATTTACTAAGTACAACAACGTAACCACACACTTTCACAGGAGATCTGCTTGAAATAGGTAATATAGCGTTTCGTATGATGAATAAGAAAAACATAAGCCTAACAATCCCTAGTAAGGGAAGAACCCCTTACTTTCCAGTCCCTTCTTCGTATATTTATAGGTATATATTTATATCTTTTTAGGTTGGAAAGTCATTTTTGTTTCCTCTGCTGCTGCAAATTTCCATGGTCGGTGACATTGACAACCGTAAATCATACTTGCCAGAGCTAACGACGCGTAAATTGACATTTGTCTACGTCTAACAAGACATCAGCTAAAGCGATTTGTAGTCTAGCGAAAAGTAAAATCAACTTGTTTTTTTTATGGGATAGGGCGAC